>JANHGL010007194.1:0-56961 GCA_024611195.1 Ceyx melanurus | reverse complement strand
ATGTATGTATTTTTATATATATATGTATGTGTATATATGTATGTAAGTATTTATATATATATATATTTATATTTTAGTTATGCTCCTGTCACCATGAAGAAAACTCAGAGAGTTGTCTTCAGACCAGATCAAAAAAGGACAAATTTCTCCCTTGTGCAAAGTCACAACATTGCTGAAGTCAACAAAGACTGGATCTACCTGAAGGACTGCAGAGATGACTTAATCCACCTTCATTCCACTGTTTCATTCCTTCTCCACTATATTTTTTTCCCATCTTGTCAAAAGCTACAAGATTTGTCTAGCAAGCACAAGCTGAGGGTCACAGCTCCTCTTAGGGGGCTCAGCTGGTGAAAAAAAGTGGTGTGTTTTGGTTTTTGTTTTTTATTTTTATTTTTCTCTTGATGGTAGCTTCTGATCACACACTGGGCTGTCTCCAAAGCCCTCCCCCACCTGCAGGGCTGACTGCCATTTGCATCCATGGCAGAAACACAAGAAATACTTGCAAGCTTCCTGAGGCCACACAAAGTGAGCCTGAGAGATCTCAAAGAACTTAAGTCCCCATCACCAGGGTTGCAACAGGGACACAGAATCCCCAAGCCAGTAAACCCAAGGTAACTTGGTGGGAAAAAAAATAAAGAAAAAGAAAAAAAGGGAAGAGAAGGGGAAGGGACCACCCAGCAAAGAGAGGGAAACATCTTCATCTGAGAATGGCTATCAAAAGGCACCACACATGCTGCACATGCACCAAGGTGTCACTAGTGGCAAGGCTTGGTGCTGTTTTCCTCCTGGATGCAGTGGCAGCTCTGACTCTCAAAAATCCCTCCCCTTCTTCTTCCCTTAGTCAGGGATCTGAACCACAGAGTAAACAACGATCCTGGGCTGATTTGCAGTGCTTAGCCAAGATCTGTCTGTCTGTAAGTGCTGTGTCAGTGTTTGCTGGAGGTATGCAGTCAGTCAGCTCTGCTGCTGAGCCTACAGCAATATTTCTACAACTTCAAAGGCCCTTACAGAGAATAATATCTTTTGGCTAATTAAATCAGGATATAATGTAACAAAGGTTGTGGGTTGTTTTTTTTTTTAACTTCTCTTCCTTGAGTTTCTGATTTCATAACCTAATCAGGCATTTTACTGGGTGAAACATCTCTATTAAGTCTCTCATTTCTCAGCCACATGATACAAAAACAGGATGATAATTGAGGCTGCATAATTGATGTGGGCAATGACAGAATATAGAAAAGGGCTCCATTAGCCAGGTCACATCATTAGCATACATTACATTCAACAAGATTGCTCTCTTCACCTCCTATTTATTAATGGGTTAATCCAGTCCCATCAGCCTGAATACATCATTGTTTAGGTCCTTTCCTGTAAGATACAGTAGCTCAGCTTTACAGTAGGAGAGAATTGCTGCTAATGGCAATAAAATCCCCTAAGTGTCATCTTGCAGTGGTGCTGTCTGCAGAAGCTCTTGGCTCCAAAAGCCAAGGCTGCAATGAAATCTGCAGCACCAACCTGACCTTGGCAACACAGGCCTGAAGAAGAGGGAACCCCTGCAAGGACATGGGTGGTGTTGCCAGATCAGACCACACATGGACTCCTTGAATAATCCCAGCACCTAATTTGTCTTCTATGTCCTGTGTGGTTCTCATGTTTCTCAGAAAGAAGAGGTAGTTTATTTCCTCTGCCACTATCATTGACATAGAGAGATATTAGCTTCTGCATCAAAAGAAATTCAAGACTAAAATGGTGTTTCAATCTTCCCTGTGGCCCATGCAGTGGTGAGGATACCTGGAGTTACTGCACTGACTGCCTCTTTGGGTGAACCTGCCTGAAGAATTTGCTATGGGATGAATCCACAAAGCTCTGGAAGAGCTCACATCTGCTAGCACTGATGCAAAGGGAGAAGCCTGGTCTCCCACGGTGCTCTGGTACCTGCTGGAGGGAAAAGCTGTCCCTGAAGACAAAGATTTGGCCTTATAAATTTGGTATTTATTTAGGTGCCTTAAGTTAACCTGCATAATTAATTCACTGAGTATGGGTGTCCAAAGAATAGAAGACATTAGTGGAATAATTCAACTCCCAAAAAGGAAAAAAATTAAATGGGTTCCCTAATCCAGGACTGCCTGCCACTTCCCTCATTATCTAAAGCCCAGTGCCTGGTTACTAAGTCCCTTGGACTTCAAACCTGACAATTCAGAATCCAGCCCTGGCCAACTGGAATGTTGAGTGCTGGTTGTCTTTCTGCAATAACCCATGCATGACGTCCCAAACTGCTGCTATTTCTGTACCTTTTCTCTTTATTGTTTAGCACAGAGAAATCAACTGAGCTCAGAGCTCCCTTGTGCTAGACACAATCTGGGTAGCCAGATGAAGGACAGAAGCAAGCAAGCACTATTATTCCCATTTTACAGCTAGCTTCAAAAAAAACATCCTAAGTGACTTGTCTAGTCACACAGAAAATCTATAAAGAAAAAGAAGTAAAGACAGATATTTCTGATTGTAGCCATGCTCCTTACCTGTGCTAATTAACCTGCCTCAAGGCAATAATTACCCACTTCCTTTCCTGGCCTATCATGCTCCCTTCCACCAGAAACAGATCCAGTGAGGCCAATCTCTTGGCTTAGGCACAGTTTCCTTATTGTTCCTTCAGGAAGAGAACAGACTCTGTAAACTGATTTGTTCTTATTCTGTACACTTATTCTGTAGACTTAAAACTGACTTGTTCTTATTCTGGGACTCTGTAGATCAGGCTGTTGTGATACTTGTCTGAGTGACATCTCTACCCTACAGCCACTACCAGGAGCACACCATTCCCCATCACTGCTGCCTCACAGTGCAGCCTTCTCAGCTTAGCCACTTGAGCAGGGTAGATGTACAAACCATTCTCATTTTCATATCTCATTCAGGAAGTGTCACAGGACGACTCCTGCACTCGAAGCTGGCGATGCACTGATCTATTTACTCTCATATCAGCAGCAGAGCTGTGCCTGAGACATGAACATAATCAATCTGCTGTGTTGGATCTCTCAGACAAGTTAGAGTTATGTTAATAAGACAGCAGGTTGTCAGCTTTTCTAGTGAAATACCACTATAGCTTTTTTAACACCTAATAGTAGCAGCTCTAGAGTTCAGAAGCTCTGAAATAAAATTAATGCTTGTATCTCTTAACTAGCCTTTCACTCACTCTGGCTTTTTTCTCAGAGCTGGTATCAGATACAGTGGAGAATAGTCACTTTGAAAACCTCCACTAGAGCAAAGTTCTCATCTCATAATAACAAGCAAATGGAGTTTTCCACCTGCCCAAGAATCTGAACTGGACTTTTGTCCACAAAAGTCTTCAAGTAACATTGTAAAGTAAAAAATAATTTATGTAGTCATTGTTTTAAATGAAGTGGACACTGGCATTCCAGCTGGTATACATAGGGAAAGGAGGATCAAACATGCCCTTTGCTGCTGGACCCTCTGCCCCACTCCTCCATCACAAAATTGGTACAGTAGTTTTGCTATGAAAAATATTCCTTTACATCCAGCTTGAATAAACTACTTGTCTATTTTACATTTCTTTTTAATGTGTAACATTTAAATAATTTTCATTCTGGTTTTGATCGTAGTTCACATCCAAAGCCAAATAAATCCTCACAGAAAGTATTTCCCCTGTGAAAACTCCCTGATTATCCAACCTGAAATTGCAATCAGCATGAAATGGCACTGCCTGATTTCACTCTTCAGCCTGCATGTCTGATTCAGATCTCTGCCTAGGCCAGCTGATGGCAAGAAAATTGCCCCAGGGCTACCCAGCACCATCCCAGTCTCTCTCCAGCACAGCACTGACTGAGCACTCCGTTGACACTCCAGCTACAGACCCTGCTCTGGTTTAGGACAGGATTTACTCAGCAAATTCTGGCTGATTTTCATGGCAGGTGGCCCAGGGACTGACTGAAAAAATTCAGAGTCTAGAGATTTGGCTTGTCCTAGAAAGGCTGGATTGAGGTGCCACCTGCCAGTCCTGACTAAATAATCGTATCACCAGCAGACCTGTATACAGGAGGGATAAGGGAGGCTGAGTGCCCAGCTCCATCTGCCTTCCCCCCTCTTCTAGTGGGGGTAAGCAACCCAGCTTATTTATCTGCCCATGTGCAGAAGACCCCCTGTATTCACATCCTGGAGATGGCTGGGAGGAGTTGGGATTCCTCCCACACTGAGTCAGATTTCAGTCCTGAGGAGAGTGGTTAATCTCTAGTAAGGTCAGCATAGCTTAGCCAGAAAAAAAAAAGAAGAGAAAGGAAAGGGCTCTTTTAATTGCATTAATTATGATACATTCTCTTTTGTTTCTGATGACTGTTGCATTTTAGAATCCAGGAATGGTATCACTGAATTTTAATCAGAGATCTGAGCAAGCGACTGAAATATGATTAGTTTTTCTATCTGACACTGTGATTACTGCTTAGGAGACATCTGCTGTTGCATAAAATCAAATTTTCCTTTTCTGTCTCCATTGTGTCAACACAGGAACTTTTTTTTTTCCCAAGTAGGTGGGAACAATCTCAAGAAACACCCCAGCAGGGAAGCATGGCCCAGCCTTCCCCACCACGTGCCCCACAGGGACCCCAATGCACCTCTGATGGGTTTTTCTGCTCTTTTCAAGCCCCCTGTGCTGCCACTTCTGCAGTGGGGCAGTCAGCTGAGGCTGTGTGTGCATTTGCATGCACAGGACGTGGCCATTCCCTGTACTGGGGCTGCCAACTCTCCCCATTCTCATGGCTCAGCTCTTCTCATTGTCCTTGTGACACCTGGGCACAGGCATTGCTTGAGCAGCCTGCAGCTGGGTCCCCCTTCTTGCTGGCCATGTGCTGCCCAAATGCTCCATCAGAACAACACCATGTCACTCATCTGTGCAGGTGAAAAGGCCTTTTCCAAGATGACTTCATCAGAGGGCAGATGGTGGCTCCAGGCTACGTGTTAAAAGCCTGATCTTGTGAGGTGCTGATCTCAACCAGGGCTGAGGGCAGCACTCTGCACCTTGCAAAGACAGAAACTAAAGGGAGCAGCAGAGAGGGAAAGAAGGATAGAAAAAAAAAAAGAAATAAAGAGAAAAAAATAAAGGTAATATTTTTCACATCTGACCTCAAAGCTACTGGGACTGCTGTGAGGTATTTTTTGCACTCAGGTTAGTCTGTTCTAAAAGGCTGTGGGCATCAAAGAGAAAACATTATAAAATATCTGTCTTCCACTCGCCTGCATTTTGCCTGTAATAGGTCTCCCACTTACACTGTTATTTTTTTCCCCCTCATCTCACCACGGAACAGAGGATGGCTGCTCACAAGGCTCATTAATATGCATAAAGTGCAGTATAATTAGTTGCCACAGGTAACCCTTCTATAACTGTGTGAATTGAGCTAATGTGCAAATATATGAAGCACTGCAAGTAGGACGGTGTAAGTAAAAGTCCCCCCATTTCATAAAAGGAAATATTTGAATAATATGCAAATGTACTGGATGTTATTAACAGGATGTCAAGGTTTGACAGTTCATGTTATTGTGGAAATAAATGAGTTTTGACACAAATAACTTAGATATGCATTGATTTTTTGAGCAAACGTTGTAATGAGATGTTATGTATTGTAGTGCAGGTTTATACAGATTTTGATGACTATTAGGGGAAAACATAACAGTGGATCAATTATTAATGTATTCATTAATATGCTCCAATGTGTAACAATAATTATTTTCTTTTTTTTTCTCCCACTCCCCCTCAAAATACAGTTCCTCTTGCATTTTTAATACACCTGCTTGAAAGAATACAGAGCAAATATAGCATTCAAATCATAGACATCAGGACAGATGAAATTGTTTCAAAAATCAGAGACTGTACCTAACAACCACTGACAAACACTACACAAATGCTCCTCACTCTCTGAAATTCTTCATTATAACTCCCTGGAGGAGGCATTAGCTTCTGTTCTTTCAAGGAACCCAGTTTACATGCCACAGCTCATCGTCAGGTCAACACTTCCTAATCTTGGTCAGTGAGCTTATGTGAATTTCCATTGTGTTGGCATTTGCTCCTGAGAGGCAGAGGAAAGATGCATCCAGAAAGCATTCAATGCCTAAGGACAAACATCTGCTGAAAGAGCTTTCTGGCCAAGTTCACCAACAGGGGACTCTAGGGTTGATCCATGCTGTTGAACCTGCCAGCTGTCCCTGTTCTTTGCCATCCTGCCCAGCTTCTAAAAGGATTGTCATAGCATCCCAGGAGCTGCTCTGGACTCCTGCATGGAAGGACTGTCAGATCCCTGCTCACTGCACCCACTGCCACACCTCCCAGGGTTCTGCAACAGGCATTAGTGTGTGGGAGGGGACAGGCACATCAGCACGGGCAAGCTAGCAGCAAGAAATCCTGAGCTGATGGACGTGGCACCAATTTAGCTGGACTCATTTTGGTTTCCTGAACTGCTATTTCCACCACACTGGACTTGCACTGTCATTTATACTGGGGCAAAGATAACAAAGCAGGTATGAAATACTCGTTCATGACAATGACCACAGGAAGATGTCCCTAAAGGACAATTCATTTTAAGGATGAAGATGAATGATTGAGCCTTAATTTACCTGTCATTTGAAAAACCTTATCTGTGTGGGAAATCCTACTAATTTGTAGGATTTTGTCTAATACTGTCAGGTTAAGAAGTTCTGGCCTTAAGAGGTTACACCAAAGCAGGGTCAGATACAGAAGTTAAACATTATTTCTGGACAAACTTTTCTGCAGTCATTTCATAAACAGTAACAAAGCAGCCACCTTCCAGAACAGCTGGTATTTGGAGAGTAGTAGTCGAGCTTATGAGTCCTGCCTTTGGTGATTATGTAAAGAGAAACAGGATTATCTAGGAGGTGTTGAATAGAAGTTCTTCTCTCAGGTTAAGAGACTAGTACTGCTGAGGGTTTTTTTGGTTCCTTATGAAAAAGTGGAGCCTGATATACTTCTTGTGTCACATAAAAATGTACTTTTCAAATTTCCCCAAAGGAGTACAGGGCACTCAAAGCTCAGTCCCTCCAGTGATTGTCCTGTCTCATAGGAGAAACTCCTTGCTGCTCAGCATGCAGTTTGGTAAAAGGTTCTGGAAAATATATTCCAGTCTGTAGAGCATGAAGCCAAGTGAAGATGTTCTGGTGACCTTTGGCTATAATAAATGGGATTCATCTCACTCAACATTAGCTCAGTTTAATGGCCTCTTGTCCGTGGTGGTTCATCCTAAATAATTAAACATATCTCTAGATAAGCCTCTCAGCTGGCAAGAGGTGACACCTGGAGATCTCAAATGTGATGCCAGCTTTTGGACAAGTTTCTTGTATGGCTGCTGAACTCAACCACCCAGAAACTTCCAAGACCCTTGTAAGACTTGGGGAATGGGGTAAATAAACATCTTCAAGCTGATCAATTATGATTAAAATACTGCACTAGAACCATAGTTACACAAACTGATTAGATCATCAGGAGCTTTACATTTATTATGCTTTCTCAGACCAAATCCAAGACAGAAGTCAGCCTTGGAATACCAAGTTTCATTACAATGCTACAAGAGTGACCCTATTGTCTATTTAGTTCTGCAGCATGAACCACCATAACTAGGTTTAATTGCTTTTGAACTATGACATGAACAGGTAAATGCTGGATGCAAGGATTTGCATCCACAGAGAACTGACCTGAGCCTGGATACCTCAAGTCCTGAAAGAGAAAAAAAGATTTCCAACACCAGACTTTCAATTGTGGGTAGAATCACATATCTAGAAGGACATTTGCCAGTTGTCTGCATGTCATAAATACTGGGACAGCTAGAAATTTGCTGCTTAAAGCACTCATTTATCCAGCCAATTAGCATGCTACCTAAACCATTATCCAGCATTACTGTGGATAGCACAGTGCACAATGAAGAAGTTCATGTCATTATAACATGATCCAAGTGACCTTTTGTAGCACAGGTACCACTCTGCACCTCTTCCACTGCCTGGTACTGGCCAATGGACCCGAGGCAACCCTGAATTGTTAAGCTACAGACAAGATTCCAAAAGTGTTTCCAGCCTTCAAGCATCCAAAATAATAAGTCATTTGAGGTCTTGTGTTTTTGAGAACAGGTTCTGATTTTCAGGGGCAGATTAGATGCCTGAACATTTGAGGCTCTTGCTTTGGAGATAATAACTCTCTGATGGATTTTGCTCACAGACAGTCATCATCTCTGGGTAAGTGAACCTGAAAGCAGCACGAGTGTATAATTGACTGCACACTGGGGTCTGTAGCTCAGCACAGAGATGTACCCAAAGAACAGTGAAAAGCTTCAACTGCCAAGAAAAAGAAATATTTTCCTTAGCCCATAAAATACAGTCCCCCAAACAGCAGGCTCTAAAACTCAAAGCCAAGTTTTCACACGTGACTTCTAAAGAAAACAAACTCCCTACAAATGGCTCCCCTTTTCTCATACATGTTTTAAAATTCCAATTTTTACATTTTAAAATTTCCAATTTTAAAAACTCCAACTCTCTTACATAGGTGAAAACAAAGCCATCCATTCCTACTGATACCAGCATCTTCATAGGTTTTAGTGCTAGAGAACAGGTCTCGTGTTGATTATTTGCATTTATTTATAAAGCTGCTGTCTCCCATCACTGAGTAGCATCACATGTTGCATATTTGTGTAATGCAGCAGAAGAGAATAACTGGGATTCCTGCTAGAAAACCTAAAGAAATCATTTCCTCTTTGTTATTTCCAGGCGAATAATAATACTGGACAAAAACCCAGCACTTTTCCCCCAGCACTATTATGAAGTCTGCAAAAGATAATCTCCCCAGAAATGGACTGGCAGCTCAGAATTAACCTAGGCAATGCCAATCAGAAACAGAAAATGCTTTTGAGCAAGAACTCCTTCCTATTACTTTTCACTTTTTAGAGGGAGATTTTCAAGTATATTTTCAAAGATGTTACAAAAATCTCTCCTGCTCTGTATGCACATGGAAATCAGAGCAAGGAGAGGTGAACTTGCAGTGATCATCCAGACCAGGGACAGCCAGAAGTCCTGTGGTGATCTGTGAGCAGTGCTGCAGCACTCTGCAGGCCTCTGCTCCTCCCTCCTCCTCTTAGGAGGCATGACCAGGGTACTTTACAGCTTTTAATTGTCATGTACCCACATTTCTGGTGTTCAGGAGAAAGCCAGGTAGTGACAGAAGACCTGGAGAGTGATGCCCAGCTCATTACTGGACCACAATATATCCTGGAAGCTCCCTGGTCTGATCTGAAGAGATGTCTGACTCTGCTTTACCCGAGGCATTGCTTTTCCTACTTGCCATGGGGATGTGAGAACAGAGTTTCCAGGCAGTGAGCTCATTATCAGATCATGCAAAGAAATGCTGCTTCTTCAGCCTATCAAGGACTGGCCCATGGACAGTTAGTTTTTTAGGCTTTTTTTAGGGATTTTCACCCTTGCTGAATCACTCCAATTTGCAATGTCTGAGGCAGAATGAAGAAGAATTTAATCACTACCTTTTCATCACCCCAGTCCATCCAGTGGCTGCTAAACAGTTTCAGATCTTGAATTCCATGAGCTGCCCCTCAGTTATCCCTGTGGCTTCTGGTGCATGCACTTATGAAAGGGGAAAAAGCTGGTAATGGGATTCCTCTAAGGAAGAGTTTCCAGAAGAGAACAGATGAAAACAGAGCACCAATAAACACTCCAAGACTCTCACTCTGCCCTCCTTCCCCACTGTAGCTGCAGTAATTACAACAGACAGAGCCTTGCTCTGCACAATCAACAACCTCACCAGGGTCATTCCCTGCCTGGGTAGACAGACAGCTAAGGACAAAACTGATGCATAAAGAGATGGTTTAGATATTTTCTAATTAGTAGAATAAAACACCAAAAAAAGAATAATCTATCCAGATATGAAGCCTGTGAGATGTCTCATTTAATTCTATTTCAGCCAGATTTTCTTTGCTCTTTTTACTCTCTCTAGCCTTAGTTCAGATTCAAAATAGTGACACAGAAACAAAAACTGAACCAAAACAAACCCACCAAAGCCAAAAAGGGCCAGTGTACAGGGAGAAAAAAACAGGAACTGAAAACCAAGCCAGAAAGATATATCCTTTATATTCAAAATGTCTATTTTTAGGTAAGTTAAAGCAGGAGACTTTCAGCATCTTGGGACAATTATTTTTTTTTTCCACAAAACAGCTTTGCCTTCAATAACAGCTCCAGCAGCCAGGCAGGCAAGAAAACAGAGCAGACAGAGCTGCAGCCCTCAATCTGAAAGGTTTTGCTCAGGTTCTTGCCCCCTCTAATGTGATTGCCAACAAGGAGTGACAGTTGGTACCATCTGCAGCAATGGTTTTTCTGATTTGAATAGCTTCTCAGACTTCCAACGAGACAAACAGGTCATTTCAGATTAGACATCAAATTTCACTGGCTTTTGGTCACTTCTGCCCTGGGTCACATTTGACTACAACCTGTCACTTGCAAGTCATCTATCAACAGGTTGTTCCTACCTCCCAAAATGCCAGGTTCAAAAATGCACCCAGGAAAACCACAAAATGACTCCCAGTATATTTTATAATAACTGTTTAGATAAAGCAGAATATTTAAAGAAACTTTTTAGGGCCCTTTTTATTAGTCTACTACTTCATAAGAAACTTGTATTGTATGCCAGGGCAAGGAGATGGAATTTGAAAAAAAAAAAACAAAACAAAGAAAAAAAACCCCAAACCCCAACAAACCACCACAGAACAAAAATCAAACAAAATTAATATACACAAAAGGAAACTATATTAGGAAGGATGCTAAAGTTGAGTGGTAATGTAATGCTGAAGTGCAGCACAGACAACCTTTTCCCCTTGCTTATCAGAGGGATGATACAGGGCCCTCCATTAAAAGTGATTCCACAGACAGGCCACCAAGGTCCTGCCTTCAGCTCACTCAGTAAGGGCAAAAGAAGGGAGCTGAGAGCACCAGAGCACCAAAGATGTATCTTTGAAAGATGGAATGCCTGCCCTTGTGATGAAATGCCTGCACTGAGAGCAGAGCTAAACAGAAGTAGGAGGAGTTTGTAGACATCCCTAAGCAAGCACAAGTGAAGAAAGCCAGACAGTGCCACCTACTTCCATGGATTCCTTTAAGGTTATAAAAAATTATATATTCTTGTGGATGGATCCACTTTGCTTTAATAACCCAACTGCAACTCCAAGAAGGAATTTGTTTCATGACTCCCTTTGTTGTTCTGAACAGACTTGATGGAACTATACACCAACTTTTTTAGCAAAGAACCAACAAGCATGTATCTTAATCATGTTTTCATGGCTGCTTTTACAGTTATAGTTTAAATGGTCACCAATTGAATGGGCCTTGTTGGTTTAGGAAATAGCTGTTAATATTGGATTGCACAGTTGGGAATATTACAGTGTGCACTTGTGCATTAAATATTAATTTGTCTGGTGAGAGCTGAGGTTATTTAAGTGTAAGAATTGAAATTTGGGCAGGGTTTCAGTGTGTTGTTGCCAGTGGCTTAATGGTGTATGCACTGTGCACTAGCCTGAGTCTTTGGAGCACCACAGCCTTCAGTTAAGGCCCTCCTTCAGTTTTTTGTTTTGTCCTTGTTCCTGGTGAATACTGAAATAAAGACATATGGGTGTCTATTGCCCCATTGTTCTTTTAGCCAGGCTAGGGCTTTTTCCAGATGATCACTCTGCTCAAAGTGGGTCATGCAACAGTGGCAAACATCATTTCTCTGCCAGAAGCCCCTTCATAGTAAACTCTTGAGTCCCCAAGTACAACCTATTGCCAGCACATGCTCCTCTTCTGTGTAACTCCCATCAGAACAGCCAGTGTAAGGTTGCACTGATCTCTCAAGTCATATTTCTATGACTCAAACTACTGTATATTTCAAAGCTTCCCAGTATTTTACTCCAAGGACATTCATTGCAGCCTCTCTAGGTGTGGCTGGTAAACTTTGCAATGCTGGTGTGCCAAAAAGCAGTTTGCAAAACTGTGTGAAACAATAACATTGGTGAACTTCTGGAACTCACTGCCACAGCAGGCTGTGCAGACTGACAGTATCTGCAGAGTTTAAAGGGATTAAAGAAATTCATGGACACCAGGTCCATCCAAGGGGTAGGCAGGAATGTACCCTCTAACATCTTTAATCCCATGATTGCAGATGCTGGAGGCATATGAAGAGGAAGGGCTGCAGAAGGTGGCAAGTGTCACACATTTTTCCTGGACAAAAACTTCTGGGGGCAGCCAAGACACTCTGACCTGGCTGTTCTTACAGGGAGTAGTGAGCTCCTGCCAGTATTAGAGGGACCATAACTGTGACTGTTCCCAGCATGGCTGCAGCTGGCTTAGGCATCCAAAATGCAGTAGCATTAGTGACAGTTTCATATCACTTCTGGGGTTTCTGGTAGAGTTCAGGACACACAGACCATGCAGAGACCTCAAACAGCTGCTCTCATCCCTCTCCTTCTGGTGAGTTAAAGTCCCTCCCAGAGGAGCTCTCTCAAGGACCACTATTTCTCTGATATTTCCTGATTAGCATTTCCAGGAGCAATTTTGCTTTATAAGGAATTTTAGTGAATAGAGATACTGATAAGCCTGGAACTTGCTTCCCATGTTTTCAAACGTGACTGATGATTCTAAGTACCACTATTTGCATCTGGACATTTTAGGACGTTTTAAAGGACCCCAGTTTTAGAGGTCAGTAGTCCTTAGAGAGAGGAAAACTTTTGCCCTCTTTCTGGTACCTCAAATTGTGCATTCCTCTCTGCAAAGGAAGGAAACCAAAACCAACAGCCTTTGGAAAAACCTAAAACTCAGATTTTGAGATGAAGCACAAAACAAATTAAAAGGGTAATTATAGTTGCCAGGAGAGGAAAGACTTCAATACATGCCTTCAGGTGAGCAGATACTTCAGTCCTGATGAAACACATGGCCTTATCTCCAACACACCTTTGACATTTCTAGTGTATGTGTTTGGGTGGGGATGGGTGTAAAACAGAGCACAGTTCCTGGAAAAAATGGAAGCAGACTTCAGAGCTCAATGGGAAACATATGGTGACACCAGATAAAAGAGACAGACAGAAAATAAAAAGAGCAAAAATTCTGCCAAAGGGGAAAATCACAACTCACATCCTCTGCTTTGGAGATGGCTCTCTTTGATTACAAGCACACTGCCAATATGGCTCTTCTGATAACAACAACAATGTCTTCACCATTCCTATAGGAAAGGAATTCTTTGGGGGTTAAAATGTTCTTAATTTTGGGGTTTTTTCCCCTCAGCTGAGCAGCTTTTGGGTACAACCAGCCACAAAACATGCAGAGCCCTGCCTCCAAGCTAATACCCAAATGCACACCCCGATTCCTAAGCGCATATTCATTTGAACCACAGTGACAGCCTCATTTAGAAACAAATTAGGGGTTAACTAAGAAGTCCATGACGGAGGCAGAATCGAGTTTCCCTTTTCCCCTCACTGTCTGTTAGAATTAGAAAGTGTCTATGAGCAGTGTGTGTCAAGAATATGAACATGAGATGTCATTTCTCCTGCCTCTAATTGAAGCCAAGATAAATGAAGTGGAAAGGCGGCGTCCAATCCAATCAAAACATGAAAAAGGTATTTTGACATGTAAATTACAAACTTCCTGTGTATTTTCTCTCCCCAATTACACCCTCCCCTGTCATGTTTTTTTAAATTATATCTTAATCTCCCAGTCTCCTAATAATTATGTCATCATTCTTGGGCCTTGAACACTGTGTAATGGTATTTTATAGGATGTGCCATTCATTATTAACTAAACTCACTCTCCGTCCCCGGTGATGCTATTTCTCATGGTGTTCAAATATGCATTGTGTCAGTTCTCCCTTTGTAAATGTTAGGCCAGTTCCACTCACTGCTTCTTGATTAAATGGTATGGAGTGGGAGAGATACTTTCAGACAGTTTATTCTGCCCATCATTATTTTATAGGGATGCACGCTCCCTAGTATTTTTTTAATGGAATGGGTGAACGGTTTCAAATGTAACTTCCCAGTCAGTTTGGATCACTGCAAGAGCTTTGTGGCTTTCATGGTGTAATTGACTGTGTTTTCTCTCCACCTCTTGAAAGAGGAGACAGTATTGGCTCGAATTAAAATGCACAGTAAGGGCTGAGGAATGAGATCAATGCAGTATATATCTACACCTACATGAGAGTATTTCCATCGACTTTAACAGTCTTCACATCAGATCTAAACAGAATGACACCAAGGATCAAATTCATCACATTTATATTTAGACCTTGTGAATGCTACTTCTAAGGTAGTCGGTGAGAGCAAAATAAGCACTCCTAGGATGCTCTTCATCTCGCTCCTTTAAACATCTATTTTTGGATTAATCACACCTTAAAGGCTCCTTTTTCTCTCAGAAGACTAGAACAGGAGTCCTCAGGACTTGTTCAAGCTGCTGAAGTCTACCAGAAGAGGAATCCCACCCTGAACAGCAAGGATCCTGTCCCTGCAGTGAAGGACTGCCACAGTAAGGGGCAGGGACAGGTGGCTGCAGGAGCAGGAGGATTAAGGTAAGTCATTTGATATTTGAACTTGTTATTAATGCAGTTAGGTACAGGGTATTGATGAACAGCACTCAAATGCTTCAGTTTCTGAGCAGA
Organism: Ceyx melanurus; assembly: GCA_024611195.1. Taxonomy (NCBI): domain Eukaryota; kingdom Metazoa; phylum Chordata; class Aves; order Coraciiformes; family Alcedinidae; genus Ceyx; species Ceyx melanurus. The sequence continues at coordinate 42,287 of JANHGL010007194.1, read as the reverse complement.
GCCTATCTAGAATACCATGAAACTATTGAAGATTCAAGAACAGTAGCCAACTAGACACACTATCAGATATTGCATAAGCAATGCCATTTTTTTCTGTTCTAGTGATTATCAAGAAAAAACAATGGGTAGCCTTTATAATGCAAAAGCAAATATTTAGCTAAATAGAGCTAGTTGAGCAGTATAACTTCACTGCTGACTTGGAGAGTCCAGAAAGTGCTCTCCAGAGCTGACTTGCACATAAACAGCCAGAAAAATTACAAAGAAAATTACTAACTTGACTGTATTTAAAGGTGATGTTAAACAACTTCTGTCTCCACATAGAGTTTTATGTTCTCAATCAAGCCTCAGTGAGGCAAAGAAGCCTGTAAAATGCTTTCATCCCAGACTGCTATTGAACACTGCATACACACAAGTCAATCCTGTTTTTCAGCATCCACCTACACGACAGGAATTTTGCCCTGGATTTGAACCACCCCTCAGCCTTGTCTAAGCTCTGTATAAGTGAATAATGATCTCAGTATCAAAGATGCAGTTTGCAGCTGAAAGTTTAGCTTTGGCTACACCTGGGCGATCTCCTTTTATTTATTGCTGTAGCCAGCGAGTGCAGCAAAGGAGCAAACTCCTTAGTGGCTCCAGCTCAAAGGGAAGCAAGTGGAAACTCCTATTGAGTTTCAGCATCCCCTCTCTCTGCATAAAGAGCTGAATCTCTGGAAGAGCTCTGGTCTACAGCTGCACAAATAAAAACCAAGAAACCCTCTCTCCCTCCCCTAGTGCTGCCAGAGCCGGGTCCCACCTCACCAGGCCTGGAGCTGCCTCATCCCAGGGCCTCCCAACATGAAAGTCTCCTCCTGACTCTAGCAAAGACCCTAAAAGGGGATCAACAAAAACTGTCACCCCAGGTTTAATTCTTCCTAGTGTGTTTTCTTCTGTTGTTCTCCCCAGACCTGTTGAGTAATTTGACCTGCTGTAAACAGGGCCATCTCCTCCCTCACACTGGCTGTGGAAAGTCTCATCTCTACTCTCCTTCTCCAGTCTCCATTTGTATTGTTCCTGACTTCTCAGCTGTAAAACACTGCACTCCTGCTCACCTGTCTCCAAAGCATCCTAACCTTTACTGCTGTTAAATTAACCAGCAAGCTGGATTTAAGACAAAATATCTAAGCATAGAGTCCACCTGCTGAGGAGATCCCCCTGTTCTCAACCTTCTCAGACAAGCCTACAGAGGCATCCAGCCTCAGCAAGCCCATCATAACTGTCCACACCCTGCTGGGAACTGGCTTTTTCTATATTCAGAGCACAGCATTGCTGCACTCTGTGCTCTGGCACCTTGTGCACAACGTGCAGCTTCCATGGAGATGAGTAAGCTCCTGTGGACCCTTGTAAAACACCTTCTCCAGCCCTGGCCACAAAGCTTGGTCCATCTCCTATTAAGTATATTCCAGAGACACACACACTTTTCATCCAGTTCCTCAGGGAAGAACTCATCTTTCCCAGGACTGCATAGTTGCTTTTATGGGAATAGGATTGAGACAACAGACTGGAACTGGTTTAGACTTTCTGTCATCTGAAGGTTCCCCTACCTGAACGAAAAGCAAGATTAATTGCATCTCCATCTGAGCACCATGAGCACGTAGCCATTGTGCTTTCCACCACACTGTGGTTTCAGAGCACAGCTTTGCCAAGCTGTTAGTGCCAGTCCCAGATGTGCACCCACACACGTGCATGTTTGCTCTTTGGAAAGGAGCAGTGAGGTTCCTGCCAAGCTGGACTCAGTCCATTAGCACAAGATGCTCCACGCTCAGGTAGCTGGCCTTCTAGCACTAGATAGAAACAACAGGCACTCAGGCATAGTAGCACCAGGCTCACCTCAATTAAAGCCACCTAACATTACTGAGAGCCTTTTTTTTTCCAATTGCACCATTCTTTCTGCCCATGGTTCTTCATCCAGGAAGGTTTCCACACAAACATAAGGGAAAACCCCAAGGGATGGATGAGGTTTAAGTACAACTCCCATATCAGAGCAGATGGGGCTGTGGTTGGGGTATCATCTCTCCTCTCAGTACACACACTAACACAAATTCACCTTGTCAGAACAAGATGGGTCAGCTTATCTACAGCCCAGCCAGTTGCAATGCTTTTGATTTATCAGGAGAGTTTTTAACAGATTTTTAACTTTTTCTTTTAGAGACACAGACAAATCAATCAGAAAATTGTTAATCTAATACATGCCAGAGCACTTGTTCAGATAGGGCAGCAAAACCCTTGACCTCTCTGTTGTGCCTTGAAATGGAAACACGTAAAATGAAAGTTTTCTGTGACAGCTTTGCTCATGGTCCAGCCAAATGCATCTGCAGGGAGCTGCACTGTTCCTCTGCTTCTCACACAGCCCCAGTGTCCCTGGGAAACTACTGCACATGCCAGGCAAGGACTTCTTTGATGTATTCTGAAATGCCTCCATGTGTCCTTCTCCCTTTCCAAATGCTCCAAACACATCACTTTAATACATCTTGTCCTGTGCAGCCCGAAGTGCTGAGCTCACTCAGCCACAGTTACCAGACCCCTGCCTGGGCAGAACTTCTGCACTGATAAAACACAGAGAGGCTGGTGGGCACTGAGCCACTGCCCTGCATCAGTACCCACAGCCAGCAGTGCCACACAGAACACAGAACAGGTCCCCTGGGGCAGGGAGAAAGATGCTGCTGTTGAGAGACCTCCCCTCTCTGCCCCTCCAGCCCTCCACACCTCCTGCAATCTCATCCCGTGTCTGGCAGCAAACCCTCAGCACAGACCCTTTTTAGTGTTGCAGTGATGTGTTCACCAGTACATGATCCAGTAAATCCCAGTGTCAACCAGGCTGTGATGGTGGCCCTGGCTCCCATAGGACACCCCTGCAGCTGGAAGTCCAGGTTCAGCACAAAGAACCACTCCCTTACTGGAGAACCACCAAGACCTCCCCTGGTCTCCTTTTGGCCCCAGCATCCCCAGCCCTGAGCACTATGGCAAGGGGTCCCACTGAATAAACACAAAAAACCTGTGGGTTTGAGACAAGGACAGATTGTCAGCCTGCTACAGCAGCTCACACTCCTCCTTCCAGCAGCCAAGGGCACCCAGCATGGAGCCCTGGCCTGAGGTGCCTGCCCAGCCCCACAGTATGCTGAGGAAATGGCCTCTTCTGGCTCTTTTTATGTGACCTCTGAACTCAGACACTTTAGCCACAAAGATCCTAACCCAAATTACAAAAGCACCTAAGTGTGCAATAAAACAACAGGGGAACCACAGACCTCTGATGATGAACCCTTCCTTCTTGTGGATACTCTATTAGTGGTTTTCTTCTGTTAGTCATTCAGCTATGTTTATTAGAGTGGACTTCAAAACATCATATCTCTAATACATTCTTTACAGCTAAATATATAAGAGAGAGGGAGAAAAAACACTGAAAAAAACCAGCATCACTCTCCAAAGAGCTACAGACCAAGGACAATATGCCTGAAATCTCAAATTTTCATAGATTCTTTTCCCCCTTGGAATTTCAGAAAGAAGATCTGCCACTTGTCAGCAATTATCAAATGCAGAGTAAGGGTTGGGTTGGACTCTAGATGTAACCAAAAAGCTCTTTATCTTCCTCTACACACCCCCTACAAAGGTGCTTTTGCTAATAAGAGGACATGGAGAGTGAAAACAGTGGGTGCCAGTGTCTGCAAAACCCTCTTTTTTTTTTTTTGCTAGCAAATCCTTGATTTTCATTCCAAAGTAGAGAATAAAACACATACAAATTCAATACTACAGTGAAAAGCAGAGGTTGTTCCTACTGGGCCAGATCCTCTACTGATAGAAATCAATACAGATCTCTTTAGCCTAAGTTCATTTACATTGTGAATCCAGCCCCTGGGATCCTTCAACTCACATACAGGAAAAGTCTGGTTTTTATTTAAAAGAGAAGAAAATAAAATAATCTTTGCAAGTGTGGCCTTGCAGGGGGAGGGGGCCCCTCTGCAGGTTTATTCTGCTCTGTTTGTATTTTCATTCTGGAAATCCATGGCCAAACCAAGAGCCTAGATGGTCCTTGCCTTGCTTAAGACATTTCATGATCATTTCAGGTTTAGCTTCTGAGAAGCCTGTCCCAGATTCACCAAACTCTTTGCCTTTGAGATAGGAAGGGATGTTTAAAACTCGTTATTTTGATATGTACAAGCCAGAACCAAACTACAACTGTTTTGTTTGGCAATTTCCTTTAATTTTATGTTAAATGATTCAAACCATCCTTAAAAGCAAAGCATTTATGGAACAAAACAGTTGTTTTGAAGAGAAATAAAACATTTATTTTGACACAAAAGAGTCTGCTCCTTCCCTTTCACTGTTTGATTTCCTAATTTTTTTATTTTGCTTCAAAAAACCCCATATTCGTTTTAATTTTTTTGCACTACCAGAGAACAAAAATAATCAATTATTCACACTGCTCTAGATTAACCATACATAAATCATGAATAAAAACATACATTCATTCCCTCCACTGTAAACTATTATTTGGTGAAAAGTAAAACATAACAGGAGCCTAAACTTATTCTCTGCCTCTCTTTGTCTTGGTTTTTTTTTTTTTCCACTTAAGATTCATGTGGAACAGCTTGGATCTTGGGACAACCTTAGAGCAGCTGCACTCCTTCCATGTTGTTATACTACCATCTACTGATAAAAGGATGCTACTTCTCTGGGATCTTATCTCCTGGCTTAGGCACCTTGGTGCAACAAGCAATATTTCAACTCAATCAGAGCTGGAAAATGAGCATTAACTGCCAGTTCAAGCGTTATCACCCAGCCTCTTCTCTGCAATACAAACATATTCAAAGAGCAATCAGCTGCTCTCTAGACGCCTTGGAGAAAATAAGGTATTGGGGGATTTAGATTTGTAACTTGCTTTGTTTCTTTCAAGGGGAAAAAAAAAAATAGCTAAGGGGTGGGAAGTGATCATCAAAAAGCTTTTGTCAGCTTGAAGGAAAGAGGCTGGGTTGGTCTTTTTACTAAAGTGAAGCAGCATTAAACTGCTGGTTTAAAGCAGCTTAAAAATGCACTGCATTTAAAAACAAACAACAAGTTCTATAAAATATTAATTGTTCCCCATTATTAACAGCAGGAAAGGCAGTAGATTGGCTTTTTGCAGTGTTCCCACACCCCTCTAGAGGGTTCTTGCTGCTTCCAGGGAGCAGTCCCTGGTCAGCATCTGGGAAAAAAAAAACAACTCATCTGGGATTACTTTTCTGTTTCACTAAGGAATGGGGAACAGAGAGAAGAGCTGAGGTCTCTTTGCAAGGTCTCTGGACGAAACAAGTGGAAGTGCCAGTTAATTTCATATCCTTTGCCCTTCTCAGACACACCCAAAATAGAAAGAGTGGCAGGAACCTTTTATTTTAATCAGTGTGCTACCGTGATTTGGAGCTAATTAGATGTTAGTAATTAAGAAAAGACTGCTGTGACTGATGTTTTTACAGGTTGCATTGTTGATTCAAGAAGTAAGACTGTTCACCTTTAAGTATTGTCAGTCACATTACTTTAGCCAGGAAGAATTAAATGTCAATTTTATCTTGCTTCATCACTGCTCTTTAATCAATGTCGATGCATCACTTCCCCCTATCATTCCTCCATCAAACACTGACCTGGAAATCTGACACTGAGCTTTCCAACACCAGCTCAGCTAATTAAGAACTTTGTTATTCCACCTTCCATCTTTGAAAGAAAAGTACGAAAAGTGCCAAAGAGACTCTTGCTTTCATGTGGAAAAAGCATCAGCAGGGGATTAATAATAATTATTAAAATGACTGACAGCTCAGGCTACGCTGTGATTTGGCCCAGCCCCGTAGTCATGGAGAGGGAAAAGCTAAGAGAAGTCAGGCCCTGAATTGCTACAGTGAATAAATAGGATTTTTAGGAAAGATAACAGCTTCTGGACTACAGGAGTAAACCAAGATCATCTTGTAACTGGGAAAGGTGCTGATATTTATCTTCACATCCAGCCCTTTCAGCCTGGTACCCATATCTTCATTAAACCCCTGAGTGTGCTACAGAGCAGCAGGAGCACTCAGAGCCTTTCCAAAGCAGTCAGCTATGGACAGTGTGGGCCACCAGCAGGGAATGGGAAGCAGGGCTGAATTATATTCAGATGGGTTTACTGGATTTTCCTGCCCATAGCAGAGGAGACAGTTTTGTGCTTGTAGGGATACTGTGGGAGTCCCCAGCACAGACTAAGATCCCAGCCTTCTGGGGTCTGCACAAAACAGCCCCAGTCCCACAGATCTCTCAGCCTAAATGTGCTAAACAGAATCACCATGTGGAGGCAACTGGTATTCTACAAGCAATTCAGAATATTCATCTGCACCATGTCACTGCTCCAACAGCCTTTTAGTGGGAGAGCAAGAGAAGCAGCACCATTTAAATATGACAAAACCAGATATTTATGAAGATATTCACTACTTTTCCCCAGTTCCATGGGGAACTCATAAGGCCAGATACTGCACAAGTGTTTGCTGGAAAACTTCCCTGGTAGAGAATCAATTAGTTGTGGCCTGTCAGAAGTGGGCATAGATTTGTCAATAGTGAGTAGGAGTGATAAGCAGGATGGATATGGGCTGTGAAGGCTCTTCAATAAAGAGACAGTCAGGACTGGCAATGAGGACTCGAGAGGCAGAGACAGGTCAAAGCTTCATGGACATGGAATCCAGCAGCACCACAAATCTGGGCAAGAAATCTGTTTTTGCTGTGCTTCTGGAAGAGAAATATTAGGTGCATTTTCTGAACATAAGTGGGAAGAACAACCAAGGCATATATTTGGCTGATACCAGTGTTTTCTTATTCAACTGCAAACAGTATCAGGAGGTTCAAACTTGATTGGTCTAACTCCTCAGAGGTGGGGGAACAAAAGCACAAGCACTTGGCACAAACTGTTGCTTATATTATCTCACCCAAAAGCCCTGTAGACCTAACAATTCAAGCAGACTCTGAAGGCTTTCACAGGATTACTCATGTGAGAAAGAATATTTTGGTTTTTGCATAAGAATGAAGAACCAGGCCTCCAAAAATATTTTAAGGGCCAGAATTTGAGTGAAAATGGAGAAAAGATGAAAGTAGCACTTTTTATCTCCTTTTTCAAGGCCAGCATTTTCTTTGAAGGATTTAAGGGAAAAAAACTTGCTATTTGTAAGCCATGCTTCTTAGAATGCTCATTACCCATCTCAAAGTCATCTCCTAGCTCCAAAGGAGGTATGTGCAGCAGCTCCAACCTGACCCAGCCCTTGTCCTAAGTCTGATGGAGGAAGGACACTAAGCAATTCTAGCTCTAAGATCCCCAGACCAAATCCTAACCCACAGCAGTGCACAGTGAGCTCCCCCTCAGCTCAGGCTAAAATCCCCTGCATTGCAATACCTGCAGGGCAGTTCAGATTCCTCAGCTTCTGAGCCTTTTTAAGTCCAGGAGTGGGACATCTCAGGGATAAAATGCTGAACAGAAGCACAGAGTGTACGTTCAAGTCTTGGCACTGCCACACACACCTTGGGAGACTGCTGGTCAATCACTTAATCTCAGGACCTCAGGCTCTCATCTGGCAAATGAAGGTTCCTTAAGGTATAGATTTTTTTGTGAAGATCAATTCTTTAGTATCTGTGAAAAGCAGCATTAAAGTCTCTACAAAGGGACCTGGGTAATACTGTTGTGTCTTCAGCACCACCTTATGGATTGCTCTTTTCCTGGAGCACAGTGACCTTGATGCTGCAAACTGGGTAAGCATATACTTAAAAGTTGAGCTGATTGTTCAGGGGCTTGCAGAACCAGTTCTGACACATCCATCACAGAGATATCCAAACACACAGCCAGGGAAAGAAATATCTTCTTGGTGTTCACATTATCATCCAGTGTTTTGGGGCCATCTCATAAAGGCGTTTATGTGCAACAATGCCTAAGCAAAATGGGTTGATTTAAGAGGGCTGAGGGAACACTTAGCTGAGAATTTCCTGGCTTCAGTTAGTTGCAGTCAGAGCATTAAGCTTATATTTCAGTGTCAGTATATTGTTTTTATTTGCTTTATTAAATTTGCTTTAACTTGCATTGACATTTTCTTTCCCTTGTTACTCAATCTCTCAGCTGTAAAGATTCCATTTGCTGAATTGTTTGGCCATTTGTAGCAGGAATAAATGTTAATACAATAGGAATTCTTAAGGTTGGGTGGGGTTTTTTTTCCACCTAGAAGTCTAATCAAGACCCAGACACTGCTGTTGCTGCTGCTTGACTTCCAGTACCAGACTGGGCAGCCTAGTCAGGAACTTCTGACTCAAGGGCAGCTGTACCATAACACAGAATGTGTTCAAGAACATACAGTGCAGTTGGGCACCACTGGCTGCCACCAAAGTCCTGCTTCAACTCACCACTCCCTCTTGCAGACAGAGCAGTAGCCCTGTAGGCAACAGCAGTGCTGCTTCTGATTGCAGCCACAGACATCACACAGCACCAAGCTTCCTAGAAATAGCTTTGACTTGAGCACATGCAGCCCTGCACCTGTAAGGACATTTGGGGGATAAGTGGCAGCATGGTGGGATTTCCTTACTGAAAGTTCACTTGGAAAAAAAATCAATGCACATTTAAGTCATACTGGTGTGCAGTGCTATGTGTCTGTGACAAGACAAGGGGACAAGATGTAGGTTTGAGCCCCTCTCTCCAATGTTCAGGGAAGGATGTGACTACCTGGCAAGATTCCCTGGAACAGGAGATGAGTGAACTAACTTACACTGGCTAGCTGGAATCATCTTGTCTGTGCAAGAGGAGACAAGAAATTGGTCTCATGCCCTTAAGTTTACCCAGGTCATCTGCAGGTCTCACCCAGCTATTCCCACTTCACATAAATCCTCCTCAGTGCCAGAGAAGTGCAGCCATCCAGCAATACCACTGTTCAGTGACCTTACTGCAAAGCACCAAGCTCCAAAGATCTGTGGAGACATAACTTCTTTCCAGAGAGAGGATCCCCAGATGGTCTTTATATCAGAGCCTTGTTGTGAACAGCAAACCACCAATGCAAGCAAAAATGTTCACAGCATGTCAATATTGCTTTCTTTTCTTTGTGCACAGGGGCTGCTGAACTTGCAGAGTGATGGTGATCTCCTGCACTATTGATGCTGAAGTGTAACCCAGAGACATGGGGGATGAGCAAGGAACAAGCCAAAGAGCTTTCAGGTCTTTGCAGATATTGAGTAAATTGGACCTGTAGCTTTGTTCCCAATGTGCAGAGATTATATGATTTACTTGGTCAGCTCTTCTTCAGGTTCAAGTGCTCTTCAGTTCAACCCAACCCTCAATCCAGAAGCAATAAATCCCATGGTAATCAGTATTCAAGACACTACAGCAGGAGAGGTCCAAGCTTTTGAAGACAGAAAGAATGATAAAAGTTACCTTTTTTCTATGGCTATTTCCTGGCTTGGAAGAGGGAAGGATAAAGCATGGCCAAGATTTCTAGTGGCTGCTACAGAATCAAACCCATGAATGGGCACAAAACTCTATAACCATTAAGTGCTTCATCAATACTGTGTGTTTAGCCCACAACAAACATTTGCTGTGCTTCAGGCACAGCATTTCTCTCTCACACTTGCCTGGGATCATGCCCAGATGAGAAAACCACAGCACCAGCCTCTGCTCTTCACTCTGTGAACACTGGCACCAGTCCCAAGGAAGCAAAAGCCCTGACACCAGTGCCAGGAAGCCACGTGAAGAGGTCAAACATCAAGTGATCCTTATAAAAGGAATCACTGCAAGTGCCTTTCATTCACCTTCTGCTTCCTGAACCCTGAAGGCACACTTGTTTTATGCTGCTCAGCTTTCTCTCTCAGCTTTAGAAACTTGTGCCTTTTAAAATGGAAACTGCAGCTCTAGTTCCTTCTCTTCCTTCCAGCAGCTACCAGAAGGAGACCAAACCTCAGGGTGAAATTCCACAGTTGGAGGTGGTTTGTCTCTGACCTGAGGCTGTCTGGGCAAGCACCAATCTGCTGGCCATGTCCTCAAGTTGCCTGTGAAGCCCTGGCTATGCTGGGATCTGCACAGTAGCCACACATGTAAATACAGCAGTTTCTTTTGGCTTGCAGTTGAAGGTGTTTGGGTCCACACCATCTTAAGGACAAAAGTTTCCTTTTGCAACTCCCATAAGAGGGTTTATTTATAAAATGCTTTTCCTAGTAAGGCCAGCCAGGAGGAATTTCTGGTCCTGCTGCACCATGGTCCAAAGCACTGCTCAGACTGTCACAGAGCCAAGACACCAGCCTCTTTGGGAAAGGCCCCATGCCATGATGCAAGGCAATAAACACCCCTCCATCCATCAGAAAAGCAGTGTCCAATTTATTAGGAGGGCAAAACTGTCAACATGTTTGGTAGGGTACTGCACATCCCCTGCACTGAAGATCATTTCCAACTCATTGAAGTGAAGGCTCTAGACCATCATGGTCTAGATGTTGCAAGTACAACGTGCCACTTTTTCTACACTAATAAACCCAGAAGTGCAAGGAAAGCTGCAAGAAAAATGAGAACTACCAGAGCAGAACAGCCCCTGAGTTTTGGTTTATTGCCGACTAATTAAAACAAAAAGTGTATCATAACTCAAGCCTTAATAATAGGTAACTGGATGTGTTGTTACCTGGCCACACTATATGGCAGCATATGGGTAAAGGTTAGAAGATGATTTTTCAAAGCAGTGTGCCACAGCTAAGGATTTTCTGGCACTTTTATAGCAAACTTAGCACCTGGAGGAATTTTATCTACCTAGGCTAAAGCAAGAGACTGCTAAACATAAAGCACACAATCCTTCAGCCCAGGAATAAAAATGTTGGCATATGACATCACTGCACTGTGAGACACCAGCACTCTTGACAGGAGACACTTCCTCACAAGGCTATTTTAGATTACACAGAATGACCTGGACAAGGCAATCAGTGCTAAGTCACTAGCAGTGGGTAGTTCTTATCTTTTTGTGCACAGAGTTTACTCAGCCCCACCCAAAGAATAAATAAAACCTCAATGTTTAGAGGTAATAAAATATTATGGTGTGAGAGATCTGCCTGATTGCCAAAAGGAACAGAAACAGAAAGTAAAAGGACAGTCCTAAAAAAGTCCTAGGCCTAAATCCAATAAAGCCTGTAGTGTTCTAACATGCCATGGAAATCACTGTTCATTGTGTATCTCCAGATGAGGGTGCATTGCTTGTGTCTGAAACCATGCAGCCAAACAATCCCAGATGCACACGTTATTAATTTCATCCTGCTGTCAATCACTTTCCAATCCATCTAACTGTTGTTTTCCACCTTGCTCTTCAATATTTCTGTGGATTGAGTTTTCAGTTGTCCAGCATTGATTGAACTCTCTCCCCATTAAAGCCATCATGGGTATCAAGAGGAGCCACACTGAATGCTCTTGAGACCTGTGGGCAAGAGGCACCAGAGGCTGCAGCTGGGCAGTGTGCTTTCTAACACTTTTCTGACCCAGAAAGCAGCACTGCCAGCCAGGTGGTTACAAGCACAAGGTCAGTTGAATGACTCTGGTACTTGAGAAGTGTGGTTTTGTGGCTCTGTCCCATGCAAAGAATTCCCAGCAGATAATGATCATTTGGGCTTGGTGGTTTATTCTAGCAAAGTAAATAAGGCAAACACGCATCTCTAAATATAGCCTTGGCTTAGAAACAAATAACCCCCCAGTGGTGCCTTTCACACAAAACCCGTTCTGACTGTTGTGCCCTGCCCAGAATCTCCTGCAGATTGAAATACAACTTTTCTTTCTGAACCATAAATCAAGTTTTTGCAATATTGCCTCAGAGTTCACCCAGGCCATCTGATTAATCTGACTAATAGAGGAAGAAGCTTTTAACCTGTGGGCTGCCAGACAGCTGGGTACCTCCTTGGCCACATACATTTGGCTGTCAAGTTGAAAGAAAGGCAGCAGATTCAGGGTTAAGCACTATTCCTGTCATGATTGCCCTGAACTTGCCCAGTTAAATTGCAACAGCATGGGTCTCCATAATTATCTAATTGTTAGTGTTGTGCCTTTACGTAATTTATGATGTAGCATTAAAGACTGACCTCTGGTTTGAGATGAAGTGCAGTACTGCTGACATCCCAGCTCAAATTAGTAGGTAAGTAAGCACCCAATTAACGATTATGCCACTGAGCTTTCATTTCAATCTGACCACACTGCTACACTAATCAGTTTTCTAAGCCTTTCACCTTCCCCATAACTAATAAGCATTTCTCCTGCTTTTTATGTCTGCAAAAGCCTTGTTATCCTCATAAAAAGCACTCCAAGATTGCTGCTTCCAGTAATTCCTGCATTAAGCAACTGGCCCAGTGGCACATTACCAGCTCCCTAGCCACCTGATAGTAAAACCCAAGGCAGAAAACACAGGGCAGGCTGGGACTCTGCAGCAGGGAGGAGCAGGAACACAATCCTTGCACTGTAGAGGAGTTGCCTTTGGCTCCAGGCAGCGCAATTTAGCTGAGAATTTGGACCTGCCAAGGATCACAATTTCACAGGAGTTCAAGGATACAGAACAAAGGGTTTGAACATCAAGCTATTTTGCAGCTGGCTAAATTCTGTCATTATCAAAACTGTGACAAGACCTGGAGCATCAAGGATCTTTCATATGAGATCCATGGATTACCTTTCGTTTGCCATGAGCATGCAATGGAGGGATTTTGCCTACACAGAAAACTCCAGCCACAGGTTAGACACCCAACCACAGCTTGCACCACTGATACAAATGCCCTGCTCCTTGGAAACCCAAGTTTCAAAGCTAGAGTTCTGTTCCTCTCAGAATATGATGGGTGAAGTCAGTGCTGGAACAGAAGCCTACAGGGGAGAAAATAAATCCCTACTTCACTGCCATCCCATCTTCTTCATCCTCTCTCAACCTGCCATTTTCCAGAGCTCCTCTAATCTCTAAAAGTTCTGTCTTGAAGGCACTTGCAACTTTTTCATAGTAAACAGCTTAAATCTGATCTCAACAATACAAGGGACAGCTTTGAAAATTCCATGTTCTTTCAAAGGAGGAAAGCTCTGCCGTTGGGACAGACAAGCACTGCAAAACTGTGATTAAAATGTAGATTTGTGTGCAGCAAAACACCATCCCAGGGAACCAGCACATTTTGGGTGGAATCACACCCAGTTAAAAGAACTAAGGCACAAACAGGTGCAGTAAGCAGTGTCAGGAGAAAGTTAAAAAATAAAACTAGAAATAATATGCCATCAGTGTCATGCTTAAGATCTGAACACCACATCAGGGAACACAATATAAAAATAATCTCAACAAAACATAAAGGTAGGAAGAGGTATACATGATAGGAAATTAGTCATGGGAAATGTGTAGAAAAGCTGGCAGAGTCATCCAGCTATAGACTAATTTCCAGCTCCACAGTAGAGACAGCCCTGATCAGCTGGACTTAATATAGTCTTCTCCATGGCAGCTGGGTCAAATAGTGGCCTAAGCACTTGAAAACTGCTGCCACATGCATGAGTTTAGCCCACAATTAGCTGTGTGGTAAATAAACACTTTTAGCATGCTCAAAATAGATGACATGCTCAAGAGTTTTATGACACATCCAGATAGACACAGCCAAGGAGTTGCTGCAGACTGGCTGAGTCAGGAGAACTCATTGATGTGACCCCAGCTCCAGGGGCCCACGAGCTGTTTGCTGCATCACACCAAAGGGCTGGAATAAGAGTCACACAAGAGGAACAGAACACCCCATTGCTTCCTCAGAACTCCTGCACAGGTGGAGATCCTCATGGCAAGGCTTTCAGAAAAGCAGCACCAATTTAGAAGGTATCACTGCAAACTCTCCTGGGCTGATAAAGCCCCCAGGTCCTGCCATGGGTTCCAGAAGCTTTTAAAAGCTGCTGCCTCTTTCTGGGTCTGTCTGCTCACAAGGTGGTGCTGATTCTCCCACCCGTTTTCTGTTAGCAGCTCCATCTGCCAACTTACACAAACACCCCTGTGTTGTTTCAGTGGCACTAATGAGTACCCCAGTGGATTAGGGACTGGACTGCCCACTCATCTCTTACAAATTACCACAGAGTTAGGAGGAAAAACTATTAAGGAATCTATAAGGACTTAAGCCTGGGTTTTATAGCCACCCTTGCCCCGGCTGAGTCAACAAGAAAGCACTACCTGACTAATTGGGAGTCACTCTGCCTTCTGACATCCCTGCCTTCAGCTCTCATTCTGAGCTCCTCAGAGGAGACTTGGGAATGTTTTAAATTATTGATGAAGATAGGAAACCTATCTCTGAAATGCCTTTGGCAAACTCTTAATATTCTGGATTTGGCATCACAACAGACAATGCCTGTGTCTCCCTCGTGCTGTTGATGTCTCACCTATTTACTCACACTGTAAAATTACAGTTTCTGATTAGGGCCATACAGTACGGAGAGGCAAATGGAAAGTGCCTTGTTTATAGCTGAGAGCTTCCAGGTAATCCATCTTTGGTGCCAAAGTCTGCAAAGCCCTCCATCTGCAGGATTTTCATTGATGACAGGAGTCCTCAGAGAAGCCAATCCGAAGCAGTCAGTTGTCATAAGCATATTGGATAATTATCTTATTTATAATAGCATCAGTAAGCAAGCCAGCACTGAAGGCACGGGTCCTGCCCTGGACAGCTCACATTTTAATCAGACACAACTACAGCCTGCAAGAAGTAAAGCAGGGATGACATACAGGCTGCCAGGTGAGTTTATTAATATTTTAGAAAAAGGTTAATCAGTAAAGGAATATTCATGTTTTCAGACCTTTTGACATGAGTGCTATACCTGACCAAGCATCATATGGCAGAGTTTCCACACACACACACATTTAAAGGCGATATATTCAAACATGACACAGCCCTACAGAAATCCTCCCATTATTTAACTCCCATGGTTTCAGATTAACTGCTTTGGCTCAGGCTCTGCTGTGTCTTCAAAGTTAACAAAGCCAAGGAATATCTCCTGCTATGACTTGAGTAACTTTGGAACCAAGTTACCAGATCCAGAAGGGTCAAGAGACTCTGCTCACTTTCAGCTTTGGTGGCTCAAGAGAGCAGTGCTCATGAATGACACCGAGGTTGACACACAGGTATAATTCCACCATGCTCTCAGAAAAAAGCACCAGCTACACTTGTCCTTATCAAAAAGGCAGAAGGCACCTTGTAACTACTAATGTCTGATGTTTCACCACCACCTTTGAGGATGGGAAAAGCAGCAGCCCAAGGGGAGAGCAAGAACCTGTCTGCAGTCAGGTGGCAATGTGGGGATGTGCCAGGAATGGGACAGACCTCTCAGTTTCAGGTATTGCACCTAAATGTCTCACAATCTGCCTAAAGATGTAGTTGGCAGTGTGTATACGCACATACAGATATATATAAATCATATACACACAGTCTTTCTTCATAAAAACACTTGTACCTGGCTAAGGGCACCCAGCCATATTGAGAGCAGTGACAGAGGTTGAGTTTGGCTTTAACCTGTGGATTTTGCAAGTGCTGACTGCCAAAATGTTTTCTCAGCTGGTTGGTGTGCTGGTCATTTGTTAATCAGCCATCTTTTATTATCCATTAGTGTACTTTAAGCTAAGAAAAATGAATTTGAAGCAGGGATCCCATTCTTCTTCTTCTTGTCTTATCTAATTTTCTCTTCTCAGAGGAAGTTTATATTTTTCCATTTGAAAAGGATAGAATTACTGCAAAAGGGCCTGTCTGCACTGACAGTTCTAGCTTTCTTTTCCTCCTCAACAGCTGGGTTATTATTAGAACTGGCAGAATAATTCATAATGAATAATTTGACACCTCTTTTTCCATACATATATCACAAGTTGCCCACATTTATTTGTTACTCCAAATTATTAACCGCAGACTTTCTGCCAATAACTCCCAGAGGGGCATTACTGATACAATATATTCTTTGTCATGCCCCCTCCCCCAGTCAGGAAATGCTTTCATTAAAGTCAGAGTGGGAAGCATTAATTACCCCTTATTTAAAGGTAATAACTCATCATCTGCAATCATTGCTCAGAGATAGATGTTTGTGTGATGACCCAAAGTACTGCAGAGTTGGAATTTAGGGTTGGATGCAGACAAAATTCACTGTGAACACAAGGAAGAGTAGTTCTGGCTTTCTGGGTCTTATCCTTGCAGAAAGAAATTTGTTGCATTATGGTCATTTCAGGACTGCTTGTGCCTTGTTTGCAAGGTGCAGCAGCCCTAGGAGCCTTTAAGCCACTCAGTATGATCACTGCACTGTGTAGTCTATGTTTTGAAAAGTCAAGTGGGACTTAAGCAGGGAATAAACCTTGTTTTGGTGCCCAGAATAAGGAGGGAAATGATCCTTTGGTGGCATGTTAAGTATATTCCCTTTTGGAGCCAGTTAGTTTTCATTTGTAGCAGTAAAAGTTCAGTTTAGCTCTAGGGACACATTTCTGCTAAGCCTTTAGGTAAATTGGTGCACAAGTGTGGGAAAAGGAAGCACATGGACACATCCATTGCAACTCCAACCTTATGTCTCCTCAGCAGAGGGACAAAAAAACATTTGCCATTTCCCTAAAGGATAGGGCTTGCTCCAACACCACGTTGGTGGTGTACATTAGAAAGAACTTGCTAAGACAATCTCTGTTTAGAGTGGGTACATTGCTCATGACAGTTTAGGAGAGCCTCGTGTACCTCCTGGCATGAATAGATGTTATAACCACTCACAAGACACCAGTAGGCTTGTAAGCCAAAGACAAATACCAGTAAACATAAAGGAGCTGCTAGGTGCCAACTCAAGTCAGCCTGTAGCATGTGGGAACAAATACAACCTAAGGCCAAGCCTGGAGACTTGGGAACTACAAGAGCTCACACAATCCACTAACTGTTGCCTGGCCCCAACTATATGAAAGCTTTTAGTTATTTCAAGTTCAACAGGTGAGTTGAAACAACCTGTTTAACATAAAACATAAGGCTAAAAACCAGAAGTAAGCTAAACATATTGGCATTCTGGCACCTTATGCTGAATAATTCATACATAAGGTACTGCAGAAAAGAAACATATGGTTTTGGTCCACAGTGGCTTTTTAAGCTGAACATTTAAGAACCAACCACCAACCTCAATCATAGACGTCCAGCAAAAACCTTCTTGTTCAGAGTGAAGAGAGATAATTACAACTGCAGTCTACCTCTACCTCCACCATTTTCCATGGTGATTTAAATTTCCTGCTTTGATTTTGCCCTGCAACAAAACAGGAGCACATACAAAACCTCATCTAAAAGAGGATTAGGCTTCTCTCCCTGTTCCAGCTCAACCAGGCTTACCTCGTTTTGACACTAATGGCAGATGCAAATTTAATGTATTAAAAGATACAAACTCTTGGGACAAAGGTCCCTCTTGCACAAGTGAGCACTAGTCGAGGTCCCAGCTGTCTGCAGAGGAGCTGTTGTACCACAGTCATCAGCACATCAATTCTCTCCTTGGTTGTTCTAAATAGGGTCTCCTACTGAGCACCATATGCATGTCTGATAGCTGCCATTAAAAATCATCATTGCACACACCAGTCCCTCAAACAGTCAGTGCAAAATAAACTCAGAATCCCAGCATGGTAACTGCTGGCAAATGAAGTCTTTTAGTACTATACTCAGCCAAAGTACACAGCTACTTTACTCTTGGCTAATGCTGCAGCCTTTCTGAGACACCTAAACCTATGTGCAAAGTGACAGCACTGCTGCAGTTACATCTTTAATCACAGCAGTGGTTAAAAGCCAAAAGTAAGCTAAACATATTGGCATTCTGGCACCTTATGCTGAATAATTCGTACGTAAAGTGCTGCAGAAAAGAAACATATGTTCTTGGTCCATAGCATCTTTACTGTAAAATATTTAAGGATTAGCCTTGGATGTATATATTCAATAGTGGCCCAGCAGTATGGTGTCAGAAAGTCTACCTGTATACACTTATTCACTGCACTGATTGAACACATATGCATTTATAGCAAAGATTCAGTCATTATAACAAACTCTTTGGGTTATTCAAGCATTTTAAACACCTTTTTCCCAGTGGATGTGGACAGTAACCCACCCTTTCTTACAAGCACTACATGAAGCAGCATGCAAAGCTGCTCTTCCTCTGTAGACACAGCAAACGGGATGTCAAAATTCACAGCCCCAGTCAGTCTAACTCTGGTAGGTTTATATTTACATCCAAGACCTTGAATGCAGTCTCCTGGCTGCGATCAGAAGCGGGTGCAGCCTATCTGGAAACACACCCAGACACATGCACACAGAGAAGAAACCTTTTGGCATCTCTATGAAGAATAGGCCTTCCAAAAAAACATCCAGTATACAGATGAGCCCTCAAATTAGTAGAGAAAGCATGACGACTTCAGCAGTGGTGGCTGATGAAGAGACACACACATATACACCTCTGCCACCAATCGTGCTGCTAGGGCATTCATCAAATTAAGTACCAAGAGGAACAACACCTCTGATATCTCTTCATTTGGGGCTCCAGTAAATGAGGCACTAGATTAGGCCTGACAGAGGCCTAATGCAGCTTGAGCTTTTCCTGGTGTAATTAATTGGAACTTCGCCAGCTTGACAAATTGGAATGATGAATCTATCTTGTATGAATAGAAAAAAAAAAAATGCATAATCAGTCAAAGATTTAGTTAAGACAGCTCCTCTCTGACTCCCTGCCATAGCTAAATCCATTAAGGTGAGGAAACATCACTTTAAGAAAAGGCACTGCTCTCCACATGTTCAATTTATAACTTTTTGTTCTTGAATTTAATGGAGCAGTCAACCTGGACAGATTTGACTTTGGAGGGGCGAGGAAAGGGGGAGGTAGGAAAGGTTGTTTTATTTTTAGCATTCTAATCTTCCCTGTGCCTGGGTAGTCTGGGAAAGCAAATAGTCACTGGGGTTTCAATGTGCATTCCTGGGCTTGGATTTTAAATCTTTGGGGTTGCACCCAGGGAACCTAATGAGGGTGTCCCACATATATTGCCACCAAGATGATTCTGTGATAAAACTTGCTTGTCAAGATTTTCCCCTACTAACTTGTTTAATTGCTGGTAACATTTAGGCTTTAGAGGATGTGATAGATTGACTGCTCTGCCAGCACTGCTTCTTCCTCCCTAATTACCACCTAGTTGTAAAGACCCTTTCCTGACACATTTAATGGAGAGGCAGAGAGAAAACAGGTTTGCTTACTTTTAAAATATATTTTATCATTCAGCAGTTATTTTTCATATATTTAATTTAAACCATGTGCTTCCCTCCATCTCCCTTGGTCAGCCATAAGATCTGAAATTGGGAGAATCAATTAAGCAGCTAATATCCCCATTTGTACTGATTGTTTAGAGAAACTTTACACTTCCTCTTTGAGGCTGTGGGCTGAAAAAAAAAACAAACCCTTACACACTACAGAAGAAATGCTTATTGGTTAAGTGAGCTGACAATGATGGCTTTGGTTTCAAACAATCCTGAATTCCTCCTTGGCTCACACATGCAAAAGCACCAGGCAAATGTTTAGCTGACATGATGCAAATGACTGGCCATAGATTTATTTGATGGCGAGCTGAGCAGACAGCCCTCAATTGCACTCACTTGTACCCCACACAACCCCACTGGAGCCAAGGAGATTTTGCTGGCAGGAACGAGAGCAGAATTCAACCCAAACACTGTGGTTGATGCATCGAGCCATTCGCTTTTGGCCACTGGCCAACCTGACAGCCACATTTAAATAAGCCACCTGCTGAGTAGAGAGTTTAAAGAGCTAAGTGCTGGGGAGAGCTTTAGCTGAAAAGTATATTGAACTTATGCAATAAGGCATGAAGTGAAAGGATTTCAGTGACAAGGAGCACTAGAGGCCATACTGTGGTCCTGGCCTCTTGCTTGAGGTCAGATACAGAAGGGTTTGGAGGATCCTTCCCTTCCTGGCCTGTGCTACCTAATATACACCAGTCACTGTTCAGAGAGCACCATTATGGACATGTCCCAGGGAGTGACTACTACAGCAGGCACTCACATTTCATTATCTAATAATGCTGTAGAACTGGATTGCTTATGCAGAACACATTACTTCCCTCTGTTTAGATAACACTGTGATTTTATTATTCAGAACTGGATAAGCTGCACCAGAAGCAGAAGTCCTTCCCCAGGGGAGCAGTGAGATCCCTCTCTTCCCAAGCACTACCCCAACACCAAGCCTTATCTAAGTCACCTCATGATCTTTTTCGACATGGTTCTCACTCTCCTTGTCAATTTGAACAAAGATGTCTTGAAGCACCTAGGTGCTGAGACAGGACTGTGCTCCTTCTGCTGCTGATTATGTGTGAAAAAATAACAACTTCCTGCTATTACCAACCCAGGGACAAAATACTCCCCAAAGACAGAGGCTGAGCAAAGTGACAGGAAGGCAACTAATGCTGCTCTTCCAGCCCGTTAACAGCAGCAGATTGCAGAAGTGTTATTTGGCTTTTTCTTAGCCCCAAATTGTTCAAATCAAATCAAACCAAGTTATAGCTGCGAAGACCCCTGGGAGGGAGGCTTACTCAGCATCAGGCAGGACAGCCCCTCCAGCAGTCAGACTCTCAAGCTAGATTGCTTTTCCTTTGAACTTCAGAGGGGGGAACCTAATGTATTACATCTGGGTAGCTTATTCAAATGCATATTCACACTCATTTGCACCCTAACTGCTTAACTTTTCCCTTCTCAGGCTTTGCTTGAAAAGCCTCGATATGGCCACCAGTTTATTTTTCATTTCTTTACCTTCAAACTATCACATGAATGCCTTCTGACTTGGTGGTGACATTGAGGTTGGCAAGTCAAGCTCAGCAGCTGACTCATGGGCCATTACTCATCCAACTGCCATTTCAGTTTTAACCTCCCCAGCCTGTGTTTAAAACAGAGTATCCCCTTAGCTATGCTGCCAGGAAACACTTTAAGCCTTAATTCAACTAAAAAGATGTTCTTTTTGTTGCAGAAAAGCTCCTATTTACATATATTACACAATAAGCAAATAATTTTAGTGCCAAAGGACTTGAACTTTCACACATCACAGTGTAACATGGCACTGCTTCCATACAATGGGCATTCAAGAGTTACTGATTTGCCAATTAAAAAGGTGTAGCCATAAGAGCCAAGAAATATTCCAGATAAGTACTTATCAGAGAAGTACTGCACTCCAAAGTGGTTCTGAAGTGTTGTCCCAGAAGGATCTGGGTCATTCATTCCAGGTCACATCTCCAGCCCTGCCCTGCCTGTGGGAACAATGAGCCCAATGCTCACTCTATGGTGCTGCTTGCCAGCTGAGCTGCCCTCTGTTTAACAAGCAGAGCAACCAAGATAAGCAGGGGGCTCTTTACCATGACACAGGCTGTGGATATGTTACCTCACACAGGACCACAGAGACTGCAGGAGTCACCTGGGAGCTATTTGTGCATGCACATGCACATACACACACACACACACACACATATACGCACAGCTCCTTCCTGCAAAGCCACCCAGCATCTAACTGTGCCCTTAGCTGATTCTTGGTGCAGTCAGAGAAATACAACATACAAGCTGCAAAACAGAGGTCTGAGTTTGAAGGATCTCTGTGTCTGGGGGCTTGGATCCTGACAGAAAGGTAGAGATTTCAATTCAAGTTTTGAGCTCAATTTTTTGGGCCTTAACTTGATCCTTCCTAGACATGCACATACCTGCCCCTTGTACAGTTTCCTTTTTTGCTGTAGAGATTTCAATTCAAGCTCTGAGTTCCATTTTTCTCTCTCTACATTGGATACCCAGTCCCTCAAGCCTGCACACCTGCCCCTTGTACAGAAGGTTTCTTTTTTGTTTGTAGGTTTGGTTTTGTTTTTTAACTATCCTTTCTACACAAGGATGATCAATTGCCTCTGTCTCTTCCTAGTCATGTCCCTATTACAGAAGATCCTGTTCCAATAAATGATTAGTACATGCAGAATGCATTAAAATGAATTATAATAGCAATCTGATCCCCAGTGCCTTGGCAGAACCTTTCCATCACAGGTGACAGCTGGTTCCCTTGGGCTTAGCTCTGGAGAGAAAGTGCCAGACCTCAAAACTCAATCCAATAAGTTGGTATGAACCTAACCAGGTGCACAGAATGTGCCATGCTTCCTCTGTCTCTGAGCTAGGAAAAATGTACATCCAAGGCTATTCAAAAGCTGTAGACACAACCATGCCTCAAATAAATATAAATGCATTTTTCCATATATTATGTGATTACAGCCTCTCTCTGCTTATGGTGCTATGTTTTATTACAGGCCAGCAAAAATAATTAGCTGGTGACCCAGAAAACTGATAGATAAAATCCTTTTAATCACCAATATGGCTTTCAATTATATAGTGTAAACTTATTAACCTTTTTACTGCTGAGATTTGATTTATGGAATTCCAGCTGCATTAACATTACAGGAGGAGATAGAAAGTGTCTTGTATGATGTGTTGGGATTAACAAGTGATGGCTGGCTTTGCCATCACAGAGTCTCACAGAGCAAAGGCAGCATCCCACAAGTCCCCAGGGGCTCATTTCTATCAGAGCTGTGTGAAAAGTTTGGTCTGTGAAGTGAGGCTGTGTAATTCCTGTCACTTTATATAGAAACCAGAACACACAGTCCAGTTATGGCTTTCAGAAGGAGCAGGGGCTGGGTGAACACTTGCTGCTGTAATAAACAGCAAGGGCAAAGATTGGGCTGCATTGGTGCCTCTGCTTACTCACAGGGTCAGAAACACTTGTGTTTGGAAGGGAGACACTTCGGGGAATTCCACTGCATGGAAATCCTTAACAGCAGCTCCATTCAAAGGTTACCATGAGGAGAAAGGCTAATTGTGAGGGTGCATTTGTAAGAAACTTTCAAATCCATTCTTCTTTCATTTTACCTGGACCCTTTTTCCCCCTCCCTCTGGAAAAAGAGAATGCTCCCAGAAACTTCTAGATCAGTATAAGAGGGTTTGTGTGCTTTTTTTCCTGGTACAGAAACGGCATTTAGCGCTTTCTACAAGATCTTAGGCATTTCTGATCATCTTCCCATGGGGTTGTGTTTCTACAGATAATGCAGAGATCAGCAGGAGAGACAAACAAGCCACAGTGAAGCCCTGCTAATTAAAAAGCCAAATTACCAATCTGCACTAGGGTGATGGATCAAGACCCAACAAGACACAGGCATCTAAAAGGTAAAAACTACCATACCAGACTTGATTGAATCAGCCAAGAATGGGAAGACCTGAATTTCTAGCCCACACATCATGTCATTCAAGCCTCAGAAATAATGATTCTTGACATAACTTCCATTCACAGTTCCCCTCCTATTTCCTGGTGACCCATTATTGTTGTTTAATGACAATGACATAGAATAGCAACATTTTATAGAACCATTTCTAGTGTGAACACCCAATTACCTCTTTTGCAGTCTCAGTAGCACTGAATAGATTTGGGTCAAATTTTGCAAATAAATATCAGTTTTCAAATCTAATCCTTCTTCAGTTGTACAAACCACTTTAGAGTTACCCTGTTTTTAGGATTTTTTCACACATAAGCATCCCCAGATGACACAAGAGAGCAAGGTGAAACAACAAACATTCCCCACACACTGAACCAAAACATCATCATTCACTTTGTTTTTTGTTCTTCAAACTCAACAAGCTTTGAAAGGCAGAGAGGCTACGTGGGCAGGTGCTTTGATAGCCTGTGCAAAAGCCATTGTTTTATGGAAAGGAAACACCAGTATTTGCCACCATTTTTCTCCAAATTAAATGTTCTTGGACAAGGCAGTTTCCCCACACAGCTCTGCCTGTAAAACAAGCAGCTCAGCTCCCTCTGGACCATCCTCAGGTCACTTTTCTTTTGCAAATACAGCTCTGTAATGGCTCACTGCAACTCACACACCAGGGAAAAGACCCCCAAACCCTGACTGCCTGGGTCATACCTGGAGATCCAGTGGATTTATCCCAAGGTAGCTTTGACATCTTCTTCTCCACGAGCTGGGTTTTCTGGAGCAGTGTCCCTGCCAGAGGGAGCAGCTCACACTGCTCCTCTGAGTGCTAATAAGGCCCATCACAGAGACAGCAAGACTTTAAAGCATATTCTGTGAAACAAGGAGAATAAAAATCAATGGCACTACATAACCCAGTCAGTGCTTTTCTTTGCTCACAAATCTTCATTTGTTCAGCTGGGAAAATTATTAACTGTCTAGAAATAACACAGTAAAGATGGTCAATGACAATTATAACACAAAGACTAATAGAGATGGGGGTATGAATCTGCATATTCTGTTCTGCTAAAGCCCATTTATAATTTTTAATAAAACCAGTAACATTTTATGATAAGTGGACATCATTTAATGCTCAATTGCTATGAAATTCCTTTGGAAATATATATTAAAGGCAATAGCTCTGTATTTTTACCAGGAGGGCTCCCCGAGATTGATGTTATTACAGTGAATACTAGGGGAATGTCAAGTCCAACACCAGTGCATTCAATATTCCTGCCCTCTAGGTCAGGTATTCCTTCCTCCCCCACTCTGACATTTGAGATGAGTCCTTATCTACCTGGAGAGAAGCCACATAAATTATATACATGCTGCATTTTTTAGAAAAGGAATTTGCAACATGGGCTGGCAAGGCTTTTAGCTATGATTAACTGAGACGTTTTTGAATAACAATACAAAAAGGCAGAGCTCCTAAACAGGCAGTTTTCTCTTAGAGGCCAAAAGGTTTCTAAAGCCCTACATTTAGCAAACAAGCATTATTTCAGATAAAGCATAAAAACCTTTACAGTAGAACTAAATTCAACTTACTGAACTTTTCTCCTAGTATAAAAAAAAAAGTCACAAGTCTTTGTCCTCTGCTTGCAGAAGCTCCTCCAGCACAACATTCCAACCCCGACCTTACTCTCAGAGTTCACCACCTCCATCTGAGCCTTTATATTTGCTCTGCACAGGTGGGATTAGTTACCCTGGAAAGCAAAGCAGCACCACCCAAATCACCCACAGCTGCCTGTGCCTAGGCTCTCCACCACACCTGTTGGTGCTCTGACTCACCAGGGCTCTTTCCTGCCAGGTTGTTGTGTTTATCTGAGATAATTGTGAGGGAAAGCAAGGGGATGTGGTCAGTGAAGCAGCAAATTGAACCCTAGCAGAGTATGGCTGAAGAAGCTTTAAATCAGAGGCTACCAGATTTTGTTTAGCTACAATTTCTGTAGCAGCAGAGGCAACAAAAAAGGCTGGAGTTGGTTTGGGAAATGCAGTCTGGGAAGCTGGATCTAAGGCCACCCCTTTCTCCCTGGAAGCAGCTGTAGCCAGGGCTCTTACTTGAATGCAGCCCCTAACGTGGCTTTGTACACAGTCTATCAGCTGAAGGTGGCAGTTCCCTTGCTCCTGAAGGATGAGGGTGCTGCCATTTGGGGGCTGCCCTGTTTGCTTTGCAGCAAAGACTAACAAGATTAGCCATGGTTTGAAAGGTGGCAGGTACCAGACCCAGGTCACACGAGTGTTCATTTTGCATCACTTCTAGTACCCCAAAATAAGAAATACTCTCAAAAGCTACTTAGCAGCTTAGGGAAAAGAAACAGTTGGAGCATGCAGGGCATCCTAAGTGCTCTGCTAGAACTAACACTATTCTGTTTAATCATAAATCATATTTTGCATCCTCTGCTGCAATACTGTTTATCCCAGACCTCCAGGCAGCTTAAACACCTGGCATAATAGCCCATTAATTACTTCAGCATGGGAAATAAATGTTAATATATTTCTCTTTGATGCTCATTACTAAACACTTCACACATTCCTAAATCCCCATCAATGGGTCTTCCTTCTTCCTTTTAGATATAAGAGGCTTTATTTCACAGGTTGACTTTAATCAACATCTCCCCCAACTCTGGGTGGCTTGCAATAATGTTTATACTTTCATCTGGGGTCACCAGTTCATTTAGGAACTCGGGACAAGGCATTTGTATTTTGCAGCACTCATGTTCTCATCCTGTTAAAGGTGATTACAGCATCCAGTTTAGTCCAGTGTTTCAGTAGCTGAAGATGAAAGGTGGGGTATGAGGTATAATGGCAGCAGGTCAGCACTTTCAATAAGCAACCATCTGTAAACAAGTCCCTTAAAATATTGCAGCAGTGTGAAAGCAAGTTGCATCCTAATTGGGCAGAGTGAAAAGCCATAGGGCTTATAAATATAATGTGCAGGTGATCTGTCTTGCCAAAAAAGAGGAGGTTTGTTATATGAAGGACACATTATCCTTTCCTCTTCCTATGATTCAGCATGGTAAGTAGTCATTCCTAATTGGCTTACAGCTTAGTATGAAATATTAGGATGCCACACAATGTGATGACACAGCTGGATTCCTAAGGGAAGTCAAAGAGTGATCTGAGAACAGAAGAGGGACAAGAGCAGATGTGGGTCTGAAAAAAAAATAATAATTGTAGCTTACAGAGTAGGATGTCATTCTTTATCCTCCTCCTCCTCCCGTGTACAGCATGCTGTGTACAGAACACTGCTCTCCTGCTAGACAGAGACCTGTCATTTCATAGTTCCTAAATAAAATGTGGGGAAAAAAATGTGATTGCTGGGAGTATTGAAACAGGAAGAGGCAAGCAAGGCTGGAGAAATCCGGGCAATAGCTGCCTCATCATGAAAAACACACTGCACCATTTTCTCCTCTCTTTGTGTGTTGGACGATCATTTCCTCACATTTATTTGTGACTGGAAGGTAGTGGCCAAATTACCCAGTCAAACCAGCCGTGGGTCACCGGCAGGAGTTGGGCAGTTGGGAGACAAGCCCTTTGAGTGCACACCCAGGTCAGAGGCTGGGAGCTTGTTTCCTGGTCCTGGCCTTGATTCAGGAAGGTAATTAAACAGCTGCCCACCTGAAGTCAATAGGGCTATTCACATGCACTTAAGTGCTGCTGACGCCAGGCTGCGGGGAATAAGACTTCTCAGGGGGAGACTTTTGCTGCAAATACTAGTGCTAATTCAAAATTCCCTTTCTACAAAGTCCTTCTCCTGCAGTCAGCTGAAATTAGCTATATCCACTGTGGTGCTTGCCAGGAAACTTGATAGAATATTGCCCAAAGTGAATATAAAGGAGAAATAAACACAGCAGAAATTAATAACAGGAGTTCAGACCAGTAGGTTGCAGAAGATGTGTTATAAATTTCATCCAGCTGTAATGCAAATTCTGCCAAATGATTGGAAACATCTCCCTTTTTATATCACTGTTTCACTACATATTAATAGCAACCAGTTACTGATGCAGTATTAAAATATTAATGATATGGCCATAAACCTGAACCAGTGCCTAACTTGGCAGAACAATGTAGGGCAACTTTTCCATCACGTCTGAACAAAACCAGTTCTCAGAAACCATTTTGCTCCTGCGAGGCCACGTGAGCAGAAGTAATTGCATGGCTATTTTAAGCACAAAAAACTGTTAGTCTTCCTTGGCAAATCAACAGCCCCGGTGAGGTGTGCAGTGTGGGTGCCCTGATACTTGTGCAAGGCTGAGAGAATCTCAAACCAGGCAGAAAAGAAGTTCATGCAATTAATTAGTAAGATTTCATCTGTGATTTCATCTGCAGCTGGGATGACTGACTTTTATATGTACATTAGAGACAACAGCCTCCAATCCCTGAGGACTGATTGTTTCTGCAGGATTTAGCTCTTTGTTCTGGACTGAGCTGGAATATGCTCACCAAGTAAGGTGAGAAATCCAGAGCAAAAGGCAGGGATTTTGCACCTGCAAGAGCAGGTGAATTGAACAACTCTGCATCCCATCATCTGTGGCTACAACAGAAATTTAGGAGTGTTAAGAGGATGTAAAATTCAGATACTTCTCTTGCACCTTTTCTATTTTCTTATCTGCTACCCAAGCCACCCTACTCAGGACAACCAGAGTCAGCTGCTGGAAAGTAAGGCAGCCTTTGGAAGGGCTTTAGAATGGCATGAAATTAATTATATCAAAAAAAGAAGAGTCCTTCTGCTTTTTTATTGCAGTCACATAAATGAGGATCCAAATACCACTGAGGTATCACTTAACATTGTTAGCACCTGGGAGGCAGGTCTGATCACTGTGACAATGTCTTTTATTAGTTGCTGCCCAGAGTTGCTGCAGTCACTTACAGCAATGATAATCTTTCTTCATTATATCTGCAAGCAGATGCCATCGAGGTGTGACTGACAATCACCCCTTTCAGAGTAAGTGATCATAGGGCTTCCATGGCTCTAACATCCATTGGCTCCTTCTTTATTAATCACACAGTTGAAATTTTAGTGTTGCTTCTGCTCAGGTGGGAGATAGCAAACATTCACCTGATTGACACCTGTCATTAGGAAAGTTTCTCGTACAACTCAGGTAGTAAATTATGCATTCTTACCACAAAAAAAAAAAAAAAAAAAAGTTGCCAAACACAAGGATGATTTTATTTTACAGGTTACCAAAGCAGGAGAAAAACTGCCTTTGTTTTGAAACTTGTTCTAGAAAGACACTGAAACTCCATGGAGCAGCATGAGAGCCTCAAGGCAGCCATTCATTGCTGCTTTTCAGTTCCTAACAGAGGGAATGGCAAGTGTAATATTTCAGGGCTCCTTCACACACCAAAGCAATCAGCATTAGTGAAACAAGAGGAAGACAATTATACTTCCAAACATACCTACTCCTTGGATGGCTCAGCTTCAGCTCCTCTTAGATCTTCTCTGTTTATTTTCTGTGAGAAAGACCAGTGGAGGACAGTGAGGAGAAAGGTGAGATCCTCTCAGTCACTCTCCCATAGGTGGCAAAAGGTGCACATGCCTATAGATGAGTCTGCAGAGGCTACAAGGCCTGGCAGAGGTGCCATGGTACATCTTCATCTTCAAACTGTACAGAACAGTTCCCACAACATCTCCCACATCTAAAGTGTACTCTAAAAAAAAAAAAATATATATATAAATTGTCTCTTGGAAGAAGACAAGTCAAACATAAGTTGTTTCTTTATTCTTTTTCTCTCTTACCATGCTTTACAGATGATTATTTCATCTCATTCTTCTGTTTCCAAGAAAGACCTTTCTAAATCCTCAGGCAATATTCAGAGCAGGCAGATTTTTCTTTGAGTCTTCAAGGCTGATCTGATCAATTAAAAAAAGAAGAAGGTTACAGTATATTTTAAACCAAATACCCCATAGTATAAAATCTCAGAGGTTACTCTATAAGAAAAATATTTTTTGTTAGCAAGTAAATGCAAAGAAATGATAACAGGGTTTCAGCACAACCCCCTTTCTCATGTGTCCTGTGGGATTTTCTGCATTATTCTCTGTGTTTAAAGGGTTTAAATGCAAGGGTAAGGCTGCTGAAGTCCTGGACATGTGAGTTCTGTTCTCTGCCTAGAAACCAAGTGCTGTGGGGATCACACAAAATTCTTCCCAGCTGTTTTGCCTCCACACGTTTTTGTCCTTTTTCACTTATGAAAGCTATGAATTCTCTCTAGCCACAGACTTTCTCTCTGCATGTGATGCACCACAGGGCCCCACAATCTTATCTGAGGCTGTTTGGGCCCAGCTGCAATGTAAACAGTCTTCACCACTGGGACTCCCTCACAGGGTTTAGAGTCTTTGCAACAGCAAATTTTCACTGAAGTACAACTGCTTCCTGAAGGTGAGTGTTCCCTAAGGCCTCAGGAATCAGAGCTCACATAACATGAAATTTGCTTCCTCCTTTACCAGCTCCAGCTAAATAAACTCATCTTCTGTACAGTAGGACACACTTCATTTTCCCGTCCTTCATTTTCTTCTCCCTCTTGTTGATTCCAAAAGGAGACCACATAGACCAACCATCACAGCCAATTTGATTTCCAATTTTCTGGGTAGCTTTGCAATCACACTCCATTTGTCACCTGAATGCAGTGTTGAATTTGCAGCCAGGGTGTGAATGACTCCTGGAATTATCTCCCTTGGACAAGACACCAAAGCAATTCAAAAGCAAGTAAACAGAATGCAGAAACACCCCTGAATAGGATTATGTCAGGTTTCTAAATCCTAATCCTGTTACTTCAGCAACTTTCCATTCCTCTTTTCCTTCTTCCCTTTTGGCTAATATTTCCTACCCAGAACTCAGTTCAGCATCACCACAACCACCAAATCCATTCTGTGAAGTTACCAGGACTGTGTGAACGTTTGTAGCCTGGCAAGCTGCACTGTCACACCCAAATCTGTTCTTGACAACCGCTGACCCCAAAAGCTGATGTGATCAAACACATCCCCCCATGGAAGAAAGCACAAGACTGTAATCAGTTTTACCATTTGGAGGAAAATAAATCCTAATCCTTTGCCTTGCTGTGGTATTCCTCTAATTGCTGTTTCCTTACACATTCAAACATCTACGTTTTGGTTCCGTTGTTTGAACGTCGCTTGGAATCAAATCAATGTCACAGACACAACATCTTTGAACCTTTTAGTCCAGCTGGGAACTTTGGGCTTAATCCTTCAGGGCGCCATTGTCTAGCAAGCTTTAATGTATATTAAATTTTCTACAAGGAGAGCAAAAGTGGTCAAAGCAAGATAGTGCAAGATTCTGTGTTTCATAAATTAATAAGCATCACCAACTGCATTGCTTGACCCTTTAAACCCTGTGAAATTAATATAAGTAGACAACCAAAGTGCACTTGGCCCCTGAAGAGCCTTGGAAGTTCACTTAAGCAATCCAAGTTTCCTTAAAGTTTTATAAGCCAGCTTTTAAAGCAAGTCCTTTGTACTTATTACTGGTGACAGTGAGCATTACAACAGCCAATGAACCTTTGCTGACTTCCGACCCCAATATGGTAGAGCACAGTTATCAAGGGAAATATCAGAATCAAAGCTTGTATATTACATTGAGGTCCTGACTCTTGAAAGAGCCCCCCATAGACTCTTCAGAGCATGTCAGTGAAATAAACAGCTAATATTCTTAGACATCTACTTACGACACACAGATATGAATGTTTACTTAAGTACTTTGGGCACAGCAACACCCCATCACCCCCCCAGAAAAATACCTGAAGCCTCTTACAAAGAAACCCGTGGCACTGTCAGGTCCCTTGCAAGAAGATAAAATGTTTAGATCTTTTATTTAGCCCCAGAAAACCCCTCCACTTGGTGGTGGTGAGTCAAGCAACACTAAGGCTTCATCTCACCCCGATTAATGGGTTTAAATAATTAAATGGCATTAGGGAGGCATGGTGAGGAATACATGGTCTCCTCCCAGCCCTCGTGCAGGGCCAGGCTGCCTTGAACAAATGAGGAGAATGTGCACCCACACCTCCTGCATTCTGGCATTAATCTTGCAGTCACTTGTAATACTTGAGTTAGCATCCTGTAGAAATAAGATATCTCACCCTTGCCAGCTGATTATATTTTTCATAATGTAAAAGGTTCTTGCTGAATTATTCAGGTGTTTTTCCCACTGCTTAAAAAGAAAAAAAAAAAAGGAGAGAGACAGAAAAGCTAAGCCTGCCAGGTATCTAGGAATAAACAGGCTGACAGGCAGTGGTGCCCAGTATTAGTAATTATTATTGGATTGTAAAGCCCAATTAATGATGATGTTTAAGCTAAACTTCTCAAAAAGGCAAGCAGAATTTCCCAAAATGGACAGATGATGACAAATTGCAATATAATCTTCTGACGAGCTTCAAATACTATTGTGTGTATTCCTCCCACCCCCCCCCAGCAGAGAAGTCAGGGTAGGTGTTATCTGTTCTCTCCACCTGTTTAGAATATTTGGGTGAAGTTTTGGGGGTATTTAGTGACACTGGTTTCCAGTTGTTCATCTCATTTGTCTGCTTAGATCTGGCCACTGACAGAGACAATAGTATTACAGCATGGAAAAAATAAATACATAAACATACCTCCACATTTTATACAGATTCCACACACAATCACAGGTAAGAAATAAAATCCAAATAGAAAGCAGAACTCAATTATTAGGAAATAATTGATGACATTTCTTACCAGAAACACAGATAACTAGAAGCAGCTGGAAAAAAAAAGTACTTTTGAGGAATGTGGCTCACAGCTTCCATGCAAAGTGACTGTTAACAGGGACAGACTGGTGACAGGGTTACAACCCCTGCCAGGCAGGTGTTTTTAAACAGTGAAGGTCACTTATGAACTCCCTGGTTCTGAAATATAAATTGGACCATCAATGAACCTCTAAATTCTTTGGATCTATCCTGACACGTGTTGCTCCAGTTCATTTTTTTTTGGTGAGTGTAAGCAAGCAGTGACTACTGAAGATGGAATCACATGAATGGATCATTATCCACAGCACAGCTCGTTTGAATATATCAATAGACATCTAAGGTCATCTACAGGGGTATTAGTCGTTTCATTGCATGGAATACTGAAGGAAATGAAAATGTGTTCAAATTAATCCCAGACACTCTCTGCCCACACAGACCAAGGCACCATCCTAAAGCAGCATAAGCAAGAAAATAACATAATTGTTGACATGAGAGAAAACAGCTTCTGCATTCAGGGCTCCTCCATTTGAAAAGCAGTCAGGGGCCTGCTGGTTGCTGCCTTTGCTCAGAGCCAGCACTTGGCTTCTCTGCAAGCTGATGAGCAGCTGGGGTCACAGGGAAAAGGCTACAAAGATTAGAACAGGGTAAGGGAGGTGACAAGAGGTCTTTCTTTCCAAAGTAGGAAAGCCATCTTTGTAGATCCCAAACCTCCAAAATCAACTCCAGTGCTCATTTGCCACTGGGAAAACAGGATCTGCATAAGGAAGAAACACTCCTGGCTTCTCACCAGCTCTCTTCTCAAGAAAGCCATGTGTGTAACTCTGTCTGGAGTGAAAGCAAGACAAATGGATCCCAACTATGCAAGTTGCCTTCCTTACTTGGAACAGTTCAACAACTTCAACAGTTCAGCTCTGAAATGTGAATAAAATTTTTAAAGTTTCCAGTTTCGAGGCAAATTTCCTTCAATATAAAAAAAAAAAAAAAAAGAAAGAAAGAGAAAACATGAAAATAGGTTTCTATCAAGTGCTCAAAAACCTGCAGTGGCTAAGAAATGCCAGGATGTTATTAACAGCTTCCAAGTCTGCAAAATTTTCAGCAGAAGCCAGTTCAATTTTTAGGAAGCAAGAAACCCTTTGTTGACAACAGTATCAGTGAAGCTTGCAAAAGAAAACTCTGACAGTCAGTGCATAGGAAAAATGCTCTACTGAGACTAACAATTAAAACCACAAATACTGTACTTGGATCAGAACATTCCTTTCCCACAGGAAGTGAATATTTAAGGCTACAAGTTAGTAACTAGAAACAACATTAAATGTATTGGCTGTTGTACATCCAAGTTCTAATGAGAACAAATACTGCTGATCCAGTTGCATGAAGACAGCCAGTCCCTTAATTCCTATGATTTCCCTTGAATCATTTCCTTGCAAGCAGGATTTTCTTGTTTACAGCTAGCTCAGATAGCTCTGTGCAGCCCTTCCTTGTGATGCAGAGAGAAACTCTGGTCCTCACAGCCCACTGGCTATTGAGAGCTTGGATGGTTTAGGGTTAATGACTTACCCACAGTGTCCCTGGCTCTGGGGTCCCACCTTCCTGGCTTGCAGCAATGGAAGCCATGCTCCATCTCCTCTGCTTCCAGTGAAGATCATCTTTACTTCCAGCCTCCTGCCTCCAGAAGGGCCAAAAGGGGAAATCCAACCTAATCAGCTGTGACCACTATGGAAAGCAATGACCATCTTCCACTTTTAACCAGAAAAGTGGGTTTCTCTTCATGTGACTGCTTTGGTCTGGGTGTACATTTGCCTGAAGGAATGGAGTGCAACATCAGCTTCCCTGTGTGTGAGGTGCAAAAGGCCAGGGGGGAACCCAGGTGATTCTTTTCCAGCAGGTAAGGGAAGGTTTAAAAGGGCAAAAATTGGGATTGGACCTTAAGATGTTCTTAACATCAAAGCAAAAGAGACAAACAGGCAGTATTGCTGAGGGGCTAAAACTTCAACCAGTAGAAAAAGGTCTAGTATCAACCATAAGCTCTGCCAAATAACACCTTAATCCAAATATTCCCAGGTTGGCATTCACCCCAGTGCCCCATCTGGGCTACTGACAGCACAGAAAATTAAATATTGAGTTAGCCCCAAAAAGAAACCCTGCCCACACAGAGCAAACACCTTCTACACCCCCACAAACGAAGGAGACTTTTCCCCAGTTCCAGAAATATTTGACAGTTTCTCCTTCCTGGGCTACAGCTCCAGTAATTGATCTCTCTATTATTTTTCCCTATTCTTTCTCTGTTACATTTAAATATGTCCTTCATATTTCTGGAGCTTTTTCCCCCCCCCCCTTGCCCGTATCTCCAGTGTTACATTATTTTTTATCTCTCTCCTCTATTCTTCAAGTGTGAAAAGGGTGCTCTGTTCTCTAATATTCATTTTTCTTTTCTTTTTTTTATTCTCCAAGTACTTTCTTTCCCGTCTGTAACAGCCCCTAATATGCACCTCCATTCGATTTTACTTACCCAGCTTGAAACCCTCTCATTCTAATTACCTTTTCAGTTTTCTTCTATTTCTCCCTTGAGATGTCTCAATTAGTGTACTTTTTCTTACTGGCTGTCACCTCTGAGCTACAAGGTGGGTCTAACTCCAACTTAAACCATGCAGAAAATAAATGAGGAGCCGTTCTTGGCGGCCCTGCTGAAGGTGG
This sequence comes from Ceyx melanurus, assembly GCA_024611195.1. Taxonomy (NCBI): domain Eukaryota; kingdom Metazoa; phylum Chordata; class Aves; order Coraciiformes; family Alcedinidae; genus Ceyx; species Ceyx melanurus. The sequence continues at coordinate 7,590 of JANHGL010007194.1, read as the reverse complement.
TGTTACTTTACAAACTAGTGCACCTTTAATAGATGATAAATGGGCAGCAAAGTGGCCTTGTTAATGCAGCAGCCCTTGATTTGGTTGCCATGCCGTGTCCTTTCATTACTCAAAGAAACAGGAAAGGCAACCTGTGCTAAGTCCTGGGTGATGTACTTCCATACAAAGGGAGTGAGTAGAGGCTAATTAACATACTTCTGGTCAAAGCCTGAAATTAACTCTTGTCTTTAAAGACCAAAGCTAAAAATGTCATTTGTCTTGCCCATAATTATGTTTAGAGGTAATTATGGGAGAGGAATAACAGCAAGCAAAATGAGCCTAGGAGAGGGTTTTTCTGCCCTTTCCATCTCTAGCACAACTCTAAATTCTATTTCTGTCAAAGAGAAGTGGATAAAAATGCAGGTGACATCCACAGTACATTTCTTTGATTAAAATTGGCACCATCATATTGAAGTTCACACAGAGCTTTCAGGACCTGAGGAGTAAATTCTCTCTCTACGTGCTCCTATATAATGGGAAAAGGAGCAGGATCCCCCCCACAGCCTGTGCTGCAGTGAAGGGGAGATGTGTGTCCAGCTGGTGTTAGGATTGGACCCAAGAACCATATTCACAGCAATGTGTCCTGCAACATGAACACGTCCCAGGTCCCTTCAAATGACCCAAGATGTCTGCATGGCACAGAGAGCAGCCCTTGCCCTGTCCTAGCACAGCAGGAGCCCCACATTAAAGCTTTTGCTTCCTGGGGTAATGAATCTGTCATGCAGGTCTGATCATACCGTGTCCAGCTTTCAACTTCATTTGTCCAGAGCCAGGACAGCTGTGTCTGTATTCCACAGAACAGGTACACCCCAGATGACTGAGCCTACTTATTTAAATTAAAAAAGAATATTAATCAAAATAAAAATCACATGCACACTTTCCTAATGCTTCTAATGGAACCACCTGTGCCACTTGCACTAGTATCCTTCATGGCAAGCAGGGAGCCAGGGCAAAAGTTCCTCTGGAGGGCTCAGCCCTGGGGGCTCTGAAGGCATTCTCTCACCATGCAGACAGATCTTAGCCACTCTTCAGACAGAGGCTCCACTGCAGTACCAATTGAAGCACAGGGTATATGAATTCTGCTTAAAAAAAAAACCAACAACAACCTGCCCAAAACTACAGCACCCTTTTGAAAGTCTCACTGTGCTATCAAAGGTGAATTCCAAAAGCTCTGTGATCTCTCTTGAATTGTGACTAAGACTCCAGAAAACTTCTCAAAAGTACAGCTCACGTCCTCAAAAGTTTGGGATTTTACAACTAGATCAGTTCTCTCACAAAATGTATCCCTTCTCCCTATAGATGGTACTTCACATACCTCTTTAGACCTTGAGAGCTATTGCATTAGTACTATTACCTTCAGAAGTGGTGAAAGTACCCTTGCAATGACATCTGCCAGTATCACCTGACAGGCAGAAGCACTAAAGCCCACCTGGAAAAGCTGCCATGGAATTTGTGCATCCTTCATGAGATTTTCTAGCAAAATTGTGTAATGATACGTTCACACACAGAAAAGCTTCACAGCTATACCTCACTCTGACATCTGCTACCTTCCAGCTCTCTTTGGCTCCTGTTAATTGAGTTTCATCTGTAACTAGGTGGAACTCCAGAGCTGCAAACCTGCCACGTTGTCATTTATGGGACCTTCACCAATGTTACAGGGGACATGTCTTAATTAAAAGATCTTTTTTTCAGCAGCACAATTTTTACTTCTGGGGAGAATGTAAAGCCCACAGAGTACAAAATAAAAAAACACATTGTGACTGAAGTAATCTATGGACAGCAAACAACCCTCAAACTAAACTGTATTCTGCTTCTCCCTGGCACAGCACAGCAATGGCAGAACCAAAGTGTGATTTGAAAATTAAAAGCTTTTGAGTTCAGAGCTAGCTGGCAGTCATCAGGGGAACGTGTGACATTGTTCTGACCTGCAACCATCCTACCAGGAGCTGAATACAGCAGGACCACTGCTAGGAGATGGCTGTGCCAGTAAGCCCCAGCCACCACCAGAAGATTCACCACCATTCATAAAATCATAGCATGCTAGGGGTTGGAAGAGATCATCGAGTCCAACCCCCCTGCCAAAGCAGCATCACTCAGGGCATGTTGCACAGGAACAGATCCAGGTGGGGTTTGAAAGTCTCCAGAGAAGACTCCACGACCTCCCTGGGCACTGTTAACCATGTTAGGCCAGGCAAACAGAATTTCTTTACACGATGAGCACTGCACCAGGCTCTGGGGTGGCTTGTGTCTACTCACTGAAGTATTTCTTCCCCATCTTCACTGCCCTGAGGTTCACTGTGGCTGGACCCAGCAGCCTCTGTAGACGTGTCACAGAGAAACTTATCCTACAACCTCACAGCACTTGAGACATCAAACTGGAAAAGATCTTAGTTTCCTATGTCTTTAGTCAAAACAAAACTGTTTCACTGCAAAAAGCTTGTGCAGGAATGACTTGTCTTTTCCTTTTGGTATGGCAAGATCATCAGCTGCTGTGCTGTTTATGAGCAGGGCCAGCTGAGCAGTCACTGGCAGAGCACTCTCTTGTCTGAGATCAATAGGTCTGTGTCAATAAGGCCATTCCACCAGTAGCTGCACCTAGATCCACAGTTCCCAAACTTCACATACCACTGCACAAAGCCATTCCAAGGTGACTTGCTGCCACAAAAGGCCTCACTGTCTTTCCTTCCACATTGTTTAGGCATGATCAATACCAACTCCTGACCCTGAGCTCTCAGGATCACTGTATGGCTCTCCTTAACATCAAGGAGATATCTGAAGTGGTAAAATGCTTTTACTGAAGCCCTCAGCTCCCATCACAGACAAAGATGTGTATTGGAGGGTGAAAGAGAGGGTAGAAACAGACCTACAGGTTTGTGCTCAGCATCCAGCAGGATGAAACCCATCAATGCTCCTTGGCTTCCAGTGGTTAATTTAAGTGAAGAAACTCTTTCCTTCAGGAAACCTTTTTAAATCAGCAGGAACTCATTTGTTACAACCACTACCCTATCTCTGCTGCTTTCTGGGAGCACCTTGGTCTGTGCAGAGCAGCACAGACAGCTCTAAAACGTCTTACATGGCAGCTTCAAATGCTTACAGTTTATGGAAAGCCATGAAGCCAGCATGATAAGATCTAATTACCAAGCGAATTAGTAAAAAAACAGCTGCAAGGTTTGCAGAAATGTCTGGAAGTGCAGAGTAAATGGCCACAATTGATAGAGTTATTGCACAGGCATCCTGAGGGCACAGTCTGCAGCGTTTGAGTCCTAACCAAAATCACTGTCAACAGTTGTTGTTTTCTCCATTCTGTTAAATGAAAAGAGCGTGAAAATGATCCTGCAAACAGCCATTTAATATTCTCTTGCACATGAACTGCAATTATCAGCAGCAGCAACAACAAACTCTGCTGTAATGTGTTCACGGTTAATCAATTCAATTGATCACTGTTTATTAAATAAAAACCTGCTCTCTAAACAGTTCTCTTAGTGGCACGTTCTGGGGCTTGGGAAGTTTTTTCTCCTATACTTTTTTTTTTTTTCTTTCTCTTTTTTAAACATGCTGCTAGGAAAATCAGGAGACTAATTAAAGCTTTTAATTTAAATCCAAGCTAAGAGAAATGCTAGCAACAGATAGTGCCTTTAGAAAAGCATTAGTTTAAAAGAGGTCTGAATCAGTGTAGCCACTGGCTGGAAAAGCTGCACAGAATTTGATTCGTTCCTATTTTAAAGGCTCTGGAGCCATGTTAGCAACAGCCAGCATATTTATCTGTGTAGGAGACAGTCATGACCAGGTCAGCTCAGGATATCAGGAAGTGGGCCGTTGCTAATGCAGATTAGGGGGAATGCTTTATTCACATCAGCACGGTAGCATTGATCACCCCTATTCTGCATCTTGAGAGGGTGGATCGGAAATCAATGAATTCCAGGCTGGAGAGATGCTGTAGATAACAGAAATCCTCTATAGCCGGTTATCTCCCTACAAGGAATAACGATCTTGCACAGAATGGAAAGCTTTAAATGTAGGAAGACTACAGACTACATTACAAGTTCAATGGGAGATTGATGGCAGGCCAGATAAGATAGTGGGTGTATCCCCAGCCCTGAGCTAACTCGAATGCTGTGCTGAGAACTTCCACCCACGGGGCTGGAGTCCTCCTTGCCCTTCGGCTGCTCCAAACGGTGCAGAAGGGAGGAGAAGGGGAGTGTTGACACACAAAAATAACCTCGTGGGATTTAATTAAGACTACTGAACCCGTGTCACTTGTAATTTATGGCAGATTTGAACCCGTGCCTCCAGAGGGAGAAAATGAAGGCATTTCCAGTACATTAGCTGACTTCAATAGCAAAGTCAAATCTGACGTCCTGTGACCCTTGAGTGAACGAAGACTAAGGAGTCCCTGTTATCCCAATTATTTCTGACTAGATTTGTGAGATGTTTGCACTACCACGGAGTCCAGCCACAACCAGGTACCTGCCCTAATGGGGGAAGTGCAAAGCCTCCTCATGCCACAAAACCCTTGTGAGAGCACTAGAAACCTCCAGCAAAACTGGGTCATTAATGGCATGGTCCATGGAGAAAAAAAAGATGGTGGGGCATGTTCCCTCCCTTGCCACCTGGCCTTGCACTGGAGCTAAGAGAAGGCTTTCAAATAAAGCTGTGCAAATCACTGGCTTTGCCTTTTATAGCCAAAGTGGAAAAAAACAACTTAGCAAAAATGCTCCAGCTCAATTAAAATGTTTTGTTTCATCTCAGTTTTTTCACCTTTGGCCCTTTGGGAGACTGGGGGAAAGGTGAGAACATGCTTTATTTATTGGTCCAAATGAAGTATATTTTGCAATGGAAAATGTTACAACTATTTTTTAAAAAAAACCTATTATTCTTTGCTTTTCAACCAGAATTAATTGCTAACTATGTAACCAACTTCCAGGCAGGTTCAGCTGACCCAAAATTGTCTGCCTCTTCAGGGGTAGGAAGGGAAAAATAATTGAAATCCTTCACTCAATAACATCTACAGAGGTATTTCAGAGGACTGAAAAGCAGAGATACCTTCTTTCTTGAGTGGCTAGAGTAAATGAGTTCAATAAAATAACATTAAAAGGAAAACTTTTCACCAAGATGAGACAGATGTCTTACGTGACTGACCAGCCCTGAAACCAATCACACCAACACCAGTGAGGCTGAAAGCTGCAGCAGTAGCAGCAGCCTCTCTAGTTTGACCTGTTTGAGAGAAAAGGGATTATTAAGGAATAAAATTAAATCCTTTTGATATAGGTTCCACAGCCAGTGAGTTTAGCACACAGATGTCTAGTGACTGTGTTAAATCCATCTTTACCCTCAGGCTTGAGAGGCAGCATCAGCTGAATGAATTTCTGACCATGCTGATAAGAGAGCTGAGTTTACCCAGGTGAGGAGGGAGGCAGGTAAACTCAACTCAGAAAGACACCGTGGGCACCACCACCCAGACCAGCACTGGCAAACATGTCCCAGGTGGTGCCCAAAACACCGGCCTTGTCCTGGGTGCTCTTATGGAAGTGCCACTTACTGTTGGAGTTTCTTTCCCTGTAGGAAATTGCCACTCAGAAGTTAGGACGGAGGCAATGCCGCATCAAAGCGCTTCATAATTAGGTACAAATTCTGCTTGTCGTTCAGCAATTTATACAGATTAGCAGCCGCTGACCTTCCCGAGGCCTCGAAACGTCGGCTCCATCCTCGGTCACAGAGTGACCTCTAGTGTTACCTTCCGCGGAGCCGCCGAGCAGCGCTTCCCGCCACTCGCACGGCCCCTCCCCGCCAGGCCCCGGCCCTCGCCCAGCCGGGACCTGCGCCCTCCGGGGTGTTTCTTGGACGATCCCCAGGGAGCACCATCACACACCAATGCACTACTACCAGCGCAACACCCCCCTGACTGTAGTTGCACTTTGTGTTCCTGCAAAGAGTTTGAAAAGAAAATCTCTGGTGCTGTGCAGAGAGCCTCTGATGGGATACAGAGTCCAAGGGCTATGAGTTCCCAGCTGGGCTAAACTGGTATCTTCCCACTGATGTTACTGGAGCCCTGTTTAATTAATCCAGATGATGATGCACCTCCTGGAGGCTTTTCTAGCTGTGCTGCACTCTGTACCATAGCAAGAGAGCAGTACACAGAAGTCTGGTGCTGTTGACCTTGGTCCCGCCTGTGTCCTCTGCTTCCCCACTTGTGAAAGCAGTCTGCTGCTCTTGCTAATTGGCACATGGAAGTTGTAATGAATTTTTAAAACCCTGATGAATGTTCATGTGGAAAGGTAAAAGAGGAAGGACTGAGCAAACAAAGGTTTGAATCTCTTTTCTGCAGAGCCCGGGTGTCTGAGCAACTAGGCCCCGTGTTTAACAGGATACAAAATCAGCACCATCCTCCAAAGGCTACTCACAGCTACAGCTTTCCAACTCTGACCTGGAAACCCAGGAGCTCTAGCACACTGCCAGGAGGGGATGGACACATGGCACCACTTAAATCTGGCTTTCTATTTGAGTCTGGATGAGCACTAAACACAATCAAATCAAAGCAACCCCACCCAAGATGTGAAGGTCACTGAATCACTGCAGAGCAACAACTGCTGGAAGTGAACATTATCTGTCAGGCACCATCTGACAATCATTCCTGCAACAGATTTTGCTTTTTCCCAACAGTTTCCTTTAGGATGAGGGTTCCAGTTCTGATTAGAAGACATAGTTTTGAGTCTTCTTCCTGCTTAGCCATCACTGCCCCCTCTAACCAGACATACTGGACATCCACAGAGGAGGGTGAAAACGACACTGCAGACAAACCCTTCAGATCTTTTCAGATCATAAGTAAAACACAGCATAGCATAACATAAGCAAAGTTCAATTAGGTATGAGTTGACCAGAAAATGGTTTTTAAAGTCCACTTCAGACAACTGTCAGTTCAGGTGCCTGAAGAGCTGGAAGCCCTGTGTACTCCATGGGCTGCAAGTCTAGCACAAGTTCTCCGTGAACGACTTTTTAGTGATGTGCTATAAGATGTCACCTCTCCAATCTCACAATGTTCACATGCCTGGAGTAGCGAAAGTTACGTGAGGTGTTAAATTTAAACCTCATATGATTTAAAAACCATTTAAAAACCTCATATGATGTCTTTCACCTACACAAAAGAGGTGAAAAGACAAGTGCCTATTTTAAGCAGGGAAAGCTAGAAAGTCCACTAGTAGCTGACACAGTGGCTTTTCCAGACAAAATGAAGACATGAGCTGGAACGGCATGAACAACAGGGCTGGTGTTCCTTGCAGGCCATGATTATCACTTATCAAATTACCCATGAACAGAGCAAGCCAAGTGGAGCAGCACATCACACTACACACACCAAACCAAGGCCTGAAGGGCTTCAGAACTCACTGTCCTCAGCTGGGGGGTTAGAAATGTCATAGATTAGGCACAAGAGAGTGACTCTGTGGTCAGAATTACCTGTTCTCACAATCATAGAAGCCAGAAAAGAAACCCACCCATTGCCTCTCGTCCTGTCATTGGTTGACATTGAGCAGAGTCTGGCTCCATCCTCTCTAC
>JANHGL010007193.1:0-15297 GCA_024611195.1 Ceyx melanurus | reverse complement strand
TGGTCCTGGTGGACAGGGGGATGACCATGAGCCAACAATGTGCCCTTGCATTGGCCAAGAAGGCCAATGGCATCCTGCATTAGAAGAAGTGTGGCCAGCAGGTCAAGGGAGGTTCTCCTCCCCCTCTACTCTGCACTGGTGAGACCCCACATTGAGTGGAGCATCTCCCTTATGAGGAGAGGCTGAGAGATCTGGGGCCATTTAGCCTGGAGATGAGGAGACTGAGGGGGGACCTCATTAATGTGTAATAATGGTGAGTGTAGGGAGGATGGAGGCAGTTTCTTCTCCATGTCATCCAATGACAGGACAAGAGACAATGGGTACAAGATGGATCACAAGAGGTTTAGGGGAAACACAAGGAAAAATTTGTTCCCAGTGAGGGTGACAGAGCCTGGAAGGGGCTGCCCAAGGAGGTTGTGGAGTCTCCATCTCTGGAGACACTTAAGACCCACCTGGATCTGTTCCTGGGTGACTTGGTCTAGGTGGCCCTGCTCAGGCAGGGGGGTTGGACTAGATGATCTTCTAGGTCCCTTCCAACCCCTGACACTCTGTGATGTGCAGACTAATAGCAGAATTCAGTAGGTTACCACAAACATGGAACAAATATTTAGCAGAAAAAGCCTTGATGATTATGCTGAACAACTTCAATTTTATTCAATGTATCACTTGTTACATAATGTATTTAATAATAAGGATTTAAACATACACATCTCAGTGTCACCCTTAGTAAGATGTAAAATTCCTCAGACAGAACAGCACATTGTATGACTCTAAAGAGTCAAAGATGTCCCAACATCACAGAGAAGAAACTCTAAATGTAAGAAAAAAAAAAGAAGAAAACGAAAAATTATACAAACCCTAGATGACAATTTTCTTCATGAGAAGAGAGAAGAGTTTCTAAGGGTGAAACACTGGATGTCTGCTACAGCTAATATAATATAATCCTCATAGGAAGAGTTTCGCTAAGTTCCCTTGTCTTCTCCCTCCTCCTATAAGAAGAGAAAAGGAAATAAAAGGAAATTTGTGACACAACTTTACCACATTCCTCTAAATATTCCTGCAATTTTTCCCATACTTTTCTATGGAGTAGGTCATCAAAACCCAGACAGGATCTTCTGGTTTACTCCTAATACTTGGCACTGCATTACATTTCACCAAGTGGCATTTGGAAGATGGAATTTCCAACAAGCAAGTGTGTAATAAGGCTTCCAGGCACCATAAGCATGTCAGAGGAGCAACAGATTTTGAATCCAACCTATAGGGAAAATATTGTCTAAAGCCAACAAAACCACAGGCACACAGAAACTGAAAAGATACCATGCATGTAATAAATGTCTAAAGATGAAAATAAAATCAGCCTCTTAACAAAGAGAGTGAGGGAAATCTGACATTGGAGCCAGTCCCTGTGATTGACCAAAATATAAAAAACACATTTTAACAAAACGTAGTATGAAATAATTAAATGACACATGGAAAACTGCAGAAAGCGACTAAGCCCAGTGCTCTCCTCAAACAGAACAGCATGTGCTGCTGAGACAGAGAGAAGCCAAACACTAGTCTAGGCATACCACTGCTCTGCCCCAGTGGGCTATTTCTTATATCCTTATGCTCTAGGCTAGGCTTGCCATGTATCAAAACATTTGCAAGCATGGGTAGGTTCCTGATAGATTTGCTTAGTCACAAGCACCTAGTTAGTGCACATAACACATCTCTCATAAATCATGCCTAACAGAAACATCATATTGTTACAACAAACTTTGTAAGATTGCTGGCATATTTCACAGATCATTTTGAGAGCACGTCTCATATCTTAAAAATCTCATTAGGGACATTAAAAGTACAGCTCATCGTTTACAACTCAGAAGTTAACTAGTCTCATTAAATCTCTGTGCACATGTGGCAGGCAGGAAAACACATTATAAGCATAATGAACACACAGGTTAAATAATCATACATCATCTTGAAACAGACCCCTAGGAACAATGTTTATGTGAATTTTGAGGAAGCAGTAATAAGTTTGAGATGCCTTCCCACATCCAGTTCTTCAGTATAAATACAGGTGCCTCTTCAAAAGACTCACTTCTATCATACAATCATAATCATCATCTGGTATGTTACAAACTACTCTTCAATCAAGACACACTTTTAAACTAAATAGATAAGCGGAATTATTAGGAAAGAGAACAAAACATCACTGTGTCCCCACACACATCCCTGGTGTCCCACATCTGGAATCCTGTGTGCACTCCTGGCTCTCCCATCTCCTCATTCTGTTGTCTTAAAGAGAATTAAGAAAGGTACGAAGCCAGGTGGTCAAAGTAAGGAACAGCTTTATTACAAAAAAACAGGTTACAGAAGTGAAGGATCTTTAGCCCCAAAAAAGAATAAATGAGAGGGGTGTTCAGTAAAACCGAAAGCGGCATAGTTTGCTTTTTTAAAATAAATTTACTACTAAATACATTAAACAAACCATCCACTCAAAGTGAAACTTCTTGATACAGGAAAGTATTGATGTCAAAAGCTTTGGTGGCGTCAATAAGCACCTGGATAACACACAGGAGAAATGTCAACTGAAAGCTAGTAAACAGAAGAAAACAAAATAATCCACACACACCCCCCCCCCTTATCATTTAAGGCAAGGAAGTCCACAGGCTGCCTTGCTGCCAACAGCCTGTAAGCATGTAGTGACACTTTGCATTTCTTTGCTCAGAAGGAGGTTGTCAAGTAGGTCCTGTATTTGGCAGGGCCTTAGATGGTCATCGCATAAATAAAAAGAGAGGAAGTCCAGCCAAAAAATAACTACGAGGTACTGGAAGAGCCAGAAGAGTAGTGGTAGCCAGGTACACATTGCCATGGTTGCCCTTTCACTATAAAAAGCATGATGAGCCTGGGGACCCTGTGAATATCTGATGCATGCTGTTGGGTTTTCCAACTGAAGTTCCCAGATGGCCAAAGAATGAGCAGCAGGTACACACTCACATAACATGGTTTGAGGGCATCTCCTCTGGGATGCAAATGTGAAGAAACAAAGCAAGCAGAGTATGAATCTTCCAAGCTGTTTCCATGAGATGGCTTGGGGACAAACCAACTGGATGTCACACAACAAGGCCCCCACAGCAAAATGAAGCAGGGCAGAGGATAAAAAAGAAACTTTTTTGATCCAGGACTCAGCAGGCACTATCTTCTTGAAGGAGGAGACATATCCATGGCCAAAGGGCAGCCTTCACCTGGAAGGAACTGAGGAGAAAGGGGTGTGAGGGGGAGGCATGACAGATTACTCCTCATATGCTGTGCATGAGGTTTTCAACATCACTCTCCAAGTCATCCTCTGCAACATCAGTGTTGTACAGTGTTCATGTTTACTGGCTGTACAGAAGCAGCTGTCCAACAAGATTACCTGTGTTGGACACTGTTGAAAATGACATACAGGGCTAACCAGACATTTTGTCTGACCAAGTACAACCATTCTTCTACTCTTATGTGACTTCCAATATTCAAAATAAACACCATAAGACAACTAATCAAGGACTAAAACAGCAGCTTACAGGCTCAAGGGAAAAATACATCCATCTGCCACAACCGATGAGGATTTGGAAATTTTGGTAATTTTGTGAAACAGCTAAGATATTCAAAGAGTTTCATTACAACAGACTCTTTTTATGTTGTTAATCCAGATTAATAATGACTGATCAGTTTAGAGTTTGCCTAATTCTTTAGTTCTTCCAAACTAGCCTATTTCTGATGCACCAAACCAGACTATTTCTTCCTTCCTTTAAAGCATGGTAGTGCTCTCCGAAAATCCTTCATTGCTTCTTCCCCTACTTCCTGTTCCAAGATCACAGTTCAATGTGCCTTTACAGTCTTATCAGCCTGTCCACAGATATTTTAAGAAGGAAAATACTCATAACTCTTTTACAGATCACTATTCCTTTCATTTGTTTTTAGTGATTCGATCACCTGCTGGCCCAGCCACCTGGAGAAAAAAACAAGCAGGATTCTCATTAATCTTAAAGATCCTCATAATCTTCACAGTTGATGATCAGAGAGAAACAGGCAGATCTTATTGGGTAAGAAAAATAAAAACATTTTTTCATGCATCACTTTCCACACATTTCAGTTGTACGGGCTGCATTTACTCTGACCACAGTCTTAGAGAGAACCATTAACTGCAAAAATAACCCTTTGTCAACCCACTCTCCATTCTTAAAACAGCTTAATCTCAGTGTGAGTCAGGACAGTTCATCAAACCCACCTCTCAGCACAGAAAGAGTGAACCTCCTCCTAAGGGAGGTCTGGACAATCTCACATGCCCAGTGCCATTACCATGGCATTCCTAGTAGGTGAAAGAAATTGCATTGAGGAAGATGAGAACTGCCCACCTGCTGGGCTCTGCTGAGCCTCAGAGGAGACCAGAGTTTTCCAAACTGTGTTCAAAAAAAGTACACTCTGTGTATACCTAGGAACACAAGGCAGAAGGCTGATACTCAGCATCACTAGTACCCAAGCAAACAAGCAAGGAGACCCTCAAGACCATTCTAAGATTTTGAGCCTAACCTCTTAGCTCCTGCAGACTGACAGTTTACATGAAACTTCCATGAAAGGCCAGGAAACTTTACAAAAGCAGCCTAGCCAATACCCCTCATATTCAGTCCTGACAGGAAGATATTTAGCAGTAAATAACATTCTCCTGAGAGATGTGTCCTGTGGCCTGCACAACAGGGTTCTCAATACTTTTTAATGAACCAACATTTTGCCTTTCTTAGGCAGCCAAAAACATACCCAGCTGGAAAGACAATCCATCACTATCTTCCTTCCTGGAAAAAAACACTTCTCTATGTTTCTACTGAATTTACCATAATCCAAAAGTGCAAGCCTATTGATTATTAACAAGATCACTTTGTTTCCTCCAAATCACAGAATATTTCAATATTAATGATAGAAAGGAAATATTTTTTTACATTCCTTACAGTAAAGAGATACTGACATTTTAACACAAGTACCTTGACATACATGAACAAAAGGAAATGAAGTCAATGGTCATGTTTGTACCACAGCAGCACTCTGCCTGTTACGCAACCTTTGCTGGAGAGCGGGTGGGGTGAAGAGGAAGTCGGAGGCTCCGTTGTAATTTGGAAACATCTGTCACTGGGCAAGAGACAAACAGGAGAAAGGCACTACCTTGCAAGTGATTTCTCACAGATTCTCCAGACAATCTATTACACTGCTAGTCTAACCAAAAGTAGTGATTCTATAAAATGATACATATGGTCTCCATCAAGAGTCTTGGTCCTATTACTTTTACAGACAAAGTATGTTTCTGTCAAGTGTATCTGCAGCCACTTATAGATGGAATGATTGCAGTTACATAATTTTCCTTTTCTGCAGCATTTCAAAGAAGAAATAGTAGGAGTGGCGTTCACTAAGTCCCAGGGAGCATGTAATAGGCAGAGATTTTATCCTGAGCAGTACGACAAATAATAATCCTCTTAGGGGTACAAAATACAAATGCTTTCTTTGACTTCCAGTGAAACCTAGTTTCATGGTATCCTTCTAGCCTCCAAATCACAGCAGCCACAAAGCTGTCACATACTTATGAATACTTAGCAGTCATTAGTCCAGAAGAAAGACAGATCAAGACTGTGGTAGATAGTCAGAACTACAAAGGCAACATTTCAAATAAAACAGATTTAAAAAAAAACCCCACACAAAACTAAAACAAAACAAATGACACACACAAAGAAAAAGCAAAACCAGAACTCTTAAAGTTACTTTCAACACTTGTGGCAAGAAATGCTCTCCCTTTTTTCCTTAAGGAAAACAAAACTGAAGCTGTTCAAGCAAGTTTTTTCCATACCATTTTTGTCATTTGGCAGGCTTTCCTTATGTCTTAAGCTCTTCAAAATTTTTTTCTTTCTGTATGTTAAGTTACTTTAACATCATATAGGATAAAGTGAGTTCATCAGGTATATGGACAGTTCTTGAAGCTCAACCTTGTTTGAGCACTTTCAAGCACATGTAAGCATGAATCTGAGTCCACAGATTCTGGTCTTGGTACTTAATGAGCTCCATGAACAGGAAATCATTTTCACATCAGTGTCCATTTGGGCTTGTTCTGGGTCACAGGAGGCCCAGAGAAGAGAATTCATGCATGCCATCCTCACACTGCATCCTCAGCAAGAATCCTGTAAGATCCAGTTGGCAGACCAGGATCCCACCATCTGCAGCCATAACACCTCAAACAACACCCACCAGCTTTTCTGCATGTGATTGTGTCTATGGATCCCATGCTTGAAGGATACTGAACATTAGACACCTATTTGGAAAGGGGTGAATGTCTCTGACTGGAATCATAACTATAGTACAGTCCTGTAAAGATTAATATTTGACCTGAATGTAATAAATACCTCAACCTCTAAAATTGCCGCTCTTTGTCTCTCTAATGAGACTGTCCCTTGAGCAGAGGTTATTTATCAGCTGTATGTCTCGGCCAGTCTGGAACACAACCATCCTTCAAACAAACAGAAGCCCCAAAGCTTTCACTGTCAATACCAACAAGAGTAAATAGGCAGCAGCTAATAAATGAAGCTTCACTCAGACAGTTTTACTCTTGGTTCTAAGTATTGTTAGTGATGCAGCAAGTGCACTCTGGAAAACAGGAGAAGTCCACCACACTGGATCCAATGAATACTGCAGTCAAAGAAAATACAAAGTAAAGATGCAGTAGTTTTGCTTCTTCCAAATGATTTCTAGTAGAATAGGGTATTTCAATCGGAAGAGACCTACAATGATCATCTAGTCGAACTGCTTGACCAATTCAGAGCCAACCATAAGTTAAAGCATGTTGTTAAGAGCACTTTCCAAACACCTCTTAACACTCAGAGGCTTGGGACACCCACCACCTCTCTAGGAAGCCTATTCTCATGTTTGACCACCCTCTCAATAATAAAATGCCTCCTAATGTCCAGTGGCAACCTCCCCTTTCAACCATTCACCCAGGATCACAGGGAGAAGAGATCAGCAGTACCTCCTACTTCACATCCCCTCCTCAGGAAGCTGTAGGGAGCAATGAGGTTGCCCCTCAGTGTCCTTTTCTCCAAACTAGAGAAGTGCAACTCCTTAGCTGTTCCTCAGAGGAGCATCATTCCTTCCAGCACTTTCACCAGCTTTTGTTGCCCTCCTCTGGAAAAAAAAAAAAAAAAAAAAAGCAAAAAAAGAAGGAAATAGCTAGCCAAACAAGGCATCTGTTTTCAAAAGTAATCCCTTACACTGAAATCTTCTCTGCTCTCTCTCAACAGAGCACAGTTTTTGGATAAGGAAAGTCAAAGAATTAACCTATTTAACAGTATAAAGCACTGCTCTAGATGATAGCCAGTTCCTGAAATCACTTGTTTCACAACACTGCCACAAGCAGGAAGGAGTAACACGGGATGCCACACCTGTGACAACCAAAGAGAAACACACATGAACCCTGCTCCCCAGTAGCCTTCTAGTGTCTTCCAAGACTTACGCAGTTCTTTGCCAGTATTTTCCCTCATCCAGGATATAAATAAATAAATAAATACATTTTCTCTATTCAATAAGGAACAGGATGCAAAACACTTTCAACGGGTTTTAAGCTTCATTTTTGAAGTCATGCTATTTGAAAATTGTCACCAAGTAGGTGGAGTCATTATATGAACAGTATGCAGCACTACAGGGTTCAAGGTGTTGGCAATATCAGATAATTATTTCAATAATTTCCCTAAGCAATGATTTTTCATTGAATTTCATCATAACCAGGATCCTGAAAATTTCCTATAGAAGATCTAGTGCTATTGTAACTACAGCTAGGAAGATAACATTGACCCTAAAGCAGAATTCACCCATGCTCAGGTAGAAGACTACTATACAGCCAAAATATACCAACTATTGCTGTGGTTTTTTCCTTCATTTGTCAGAAGGTGGGGTTTTTTCCCTTTATTTTCTCCTCCTCCACAAAGAACATCATCCCCTCTTGGTTACTTTGCTAAGTAGGAGGCATCTTACAAAAACAGTAATTCATGGGCAATTTCAGTCTCTACATACTTGTAAGGTCTTATATCCATCTTAGGCAAGTCAGGAAATGTCAGAAGAAAAAACAAATTACTACAGAGCTAGAGGGACTGATTTACAATGATTACAACTGAAGAGCAGAAGAGTAAATGACTTACAGTTTAGCTGTTTCCTCACTACAGTCTGAAATGCAACAAAGAGGGGAAAAATACAGTAACACAAATATTGTCATCAGAAAAACTGCTGCTTACAGATAAACACAAAACAAGTTTACAAATGCATATGTAGTAGAAATTCAACAAATAATTCCTCATTGTCCCCCTAAGCTATAAATGTTTTAAATTAAAATTCTGTTGTAATTTATGCAACCATTACTGTATTTGAAGCAGATACACATGTACATGGAGGGGAACCTGGTATTGCAGATCATTCAGGCTAGAAGCAAGGCAGAATTAGGGGAAAAAAAAAGGCATTTAACATTTACAATAGATCATGAAAGCAATCATGCTCACTACACAAAATTCAATACCTTACAAAACATAACCTCTTAAGAAGCAATTTAGACTTGGAAAGAGCTTACATCCTTCAAATAATAACCCTACTTGGAATTTCTTATAATTCTTTCTACAAACAGCTGTAGCACATTTTTTACATTAAACTAGGATATTAGACTTGATAGGATACCAGTCTGATTTCAGTTGCATTCCCTTTGTTCCAAGCATTTTGTTTTAATGAATCACTGACCACATTCAAAAAAGCAGCAGCTGAACATGAGGTTCTAGAGGGATTTCCTATCCTGGATGCAGGGTACCAATGGGAGGCGATTACTACCATCACTACAATAGGCTGAAAACAAGTCTTGGTTGGGTTTTATTAAAATAAGAGGTCACCCACCTTTGAAAAGCAGGCAAGAGTTTAAACACACACTGAACCAAAGTGAGCATAACAGTGATATTTTCCATAGGATGTTTCTGTACACCACCATACACTGCAGTTAGCTAAAGTGATCCCCAAAGCTTTTTCAGAACTTTTATAAGTGTAGTTATTTGTCAGCAGCAATCGTGTATAAATTCCCTCAAAGGCCCACAAGTGTGCTTACACAAGATTCCCAGGAATACTCATACCTACACTAGAAAGAGCCATGAGCTCTCAGAGATTAATACAGTACTGTACTTTACTCACACAAAAGGCTAGACCAAGGTTTAATAATTATGTTTGCAGAAGCATTGCTTTGTCTTCATAGTAGGTCCTATTTTATATTACTTATGTTCATCCTACTGTATCTGATGCAAAACATGCTTCTAAAAAAAAAAAGACAGCACCTTTTTGTGTGTGTATACACGTCTGAAGAAGAGTGACTACACACAAAAGAAAAAGCTGCAGCAGACAAACAGCAACAGCAGAAAAAAACCCAAAACATTCTCCCTACCCAATCAATTTAGGTCTGCTTGATTACTGGGAATGAGGCTTGTGCTTGTTTTCAGAGCAGAAAACCTGGATTTATCTCTCACCAGTGCACGTAACAGAATGCAGAGTAAGGCACACTTCATAAACTTAGAGGTGGTTATAAAACTTATGAGTTTGAGACTACACCATCAAGATACAGTGACAGAGGAAACCCTAGAATTTAACACAGTGCTTTCCCTCACACTCCCACACTAACAGTATTTAAACTCCATAAACCACCAACTAGCAGCACTTCATTATTAGGTCATATTTAAAATAATTTAAAAACAATCATTTAAAAGTATCCCATTATCTGTCAGTCACGGGAGATTGACACCCACCTTGCTACAATCCCCTCTCAAGTAGTTGTAGAAAGCAGTAAAGTCTCTCTCTCAACCTCCTTCTCTTCAGACTAAACAACCCCATCTTCCTCAGCTGCTCCTTCTAAGACTTGTGCTCCAGACCCATCATGAGCTTTGCTGCCCTTCTCTGGACATGTTCCAGCACCTCAACATCCTTGTCATAAAGGACCCAAAACTGAGCCCAGCACTCAAGGTGCAGCCTCAACAGCACTGAGTACAGGGGGACAACCACTTCCCTAGTCCTGCTGGCCACACTGTTTATAATAGAAGCCAGGATGCTGTTGGCCTTCTTGGCCACCTGGGCACACTGCTGGCTCATATTTGGCCAGCTGTCAACCAACAACAATCCTTTTCTGCCAGGCATCTTTCCAGCCATTAATCCCTAAGCTTGTAGCATTTCCTGGGGTTCTTATGACCCAAGTGTAGGCCGCAGCATTTGGCTCTGTTGAACCTCATACCACTGGCCTTGGCCCATTAATCCAGCCTGTACAAATCCCTCTGTAGAGCCTTCCTTTCCTCAAGTAGATCAACACTTCTGTCCAGCTTGGTGTTGTCTGAAAATTTACTGAGGGTGCACTCTATCCCCTCATCCAGATCACCGATAAAGATACTAAAATACTTTTTCTTTCTAGGTAGACAGTGCATACCTGCCGCACATTCCCAATTCAAAATGGCGTGAAGAACAAGAGCCAGAGTCCAAACACGTTTCAAGAGTTACTGAAATACTCATACACAGTACAAAGATCTAAAGTTTCAAGTCACTGGTGTCACACAAGTGCTCACCCGCCCTTTGCTGTAACTCTTTGTAGCATCCCTACTAGGTGGCAGGTCCCTGCCAAACTGTGAGAACTCCAATGGCAGGAGGGCTGAGTCCACCAGCCACACCATAAACAGAGAGAACTGAAACACCAGGTTGTCTTTTTCAGCAGGCCACCCAGATGGAGCTGGGTCGTCTTGCCTCTCACCCTGTCAGGGAGAAGTGGGGTGCAACTGCAAAGGGGTTAGCTCACAGGGACAGCCCTGCTGTGCTGCAAGAAATCTCAAGAGGTGATTTACAGGCAGAATTCCCATCCCACTGAGCAGACAGTTCAGCTGAAAAGTATTAATCTGGACCCTATAAGCTTGTTAAATAATGAAATTTACCCTTAGGCTGAGAAAAAAAAAAATAAGTGGGGGAAGTAGTGTTGCACAAGCTTATCAGTGCCCACTTGCTGCAGAACATGCCCTTGCAAGAGCCATGTATGAAAAAAACTACTGCTATTTATAACTGTAATGCTTCCTAGCTGCTGTAAATCTCTAGAACAAGATTAATGTGTAACACACACTCACCTGCATAAAACCACAATACCCTCATCTTCTACCAAGCTTTTCCTCCTTGCAGAACTCTCAAATTCATACACACTTCTAAAAAAGTTTCTAAAGCTGAAGTTCTTAAAATAGGAGTAAAGAGACATAACTAAATTGTGTGAAGAGTTCACCCAAACCACCTGCACTTAGGCACTGGTCTAATAAGCAGCAGTATGGCATACTGGAAAGTAACAACAAAGGAAGTGTAATATCTGTGAACACAAAACGCACATTTTTCATTTAAGTCAAGAAAGTTAAAGTAGATTACTTTTTACTGACAACATAATCATATTTTCCTTGAAACAATTACTTACAGTTTACTTATTCAATCTTTTCATAATTACTTCAGACATTTATCTCAACATTATCTCAAAGGAACAAATACGCACAGTACTCACTTTTGTTCCAGCAAAAACACACACACAGCTAAAGACTTCCAACATTACTAAGTCTGCTTGGACTGAGTGTCATTCTCTCTCTCTACTACACACTAGTAGGCAGATACAAAACCTTTTTCTGTCAACATAACTGCTTAACACATGCTATCCCACTCACTTTCTGTGTGTTGACCTTTTATTCCTTTGGTTTGCTAACAGTTCCCCTTTCTCCAGTAAGCACTTGCACTTCTACACAACACGCTACAGTGACAGCTTCCAAAGAGTTTGAGGTTCCCTCAAGAAACAAAGTGACTGTTCACAACACATGCATAGGAATAGAGAGCAACACTTCAGAAAGTATCTTCACTATTAGCTGCTCCACCTCAGCACTTTAAGTGTACAAAATACACACAATGCTTCTGTTTGAATTCTTCCTACCTTTTCAGCATAAACTACTCTGAGGCTTTACAACTCAGAGTGGTTTCACCCAGAAAGTAACCAATTTACAGTCATGAGTTTTTTATTTATTAAAATTAAAAAAAATAATAATAATTTTATTTTTACCCTTCACTTTTTCTAAGTAGCCTAAGTTATAAGAGTGACCAGCCAAATTTATTTTGTGCCTGTATTTTTAAATGCTTGAGTTTGAAAAATACTTTATAATCATTTAAGCGGTATAATCACTGATAGCATATAAGCATTCAGAACATTGCAATCTAAGCATTCGGCTATATTTAAAATTATTTATTAGAGACCACAGTATACTCAGTAATCTTTTCCATGCAGAATATTATTAGAAAAACATGAAGTGTGTGAACAACATAAGGTCTACAACAGTTTGAATACCTGAATTAAGTACAATTAATGTATACTATCAAAACTTGACTTCCTGTAATGCGTGTCACAAAATTCTATTCATTAAAACAGCATACATTAAAAAAATCATCTTAATTTTAAATCCACACACTTCCCTCCCTGCCCCATTAACTGGATCATGATTGCTTTCAGTAACTATGCCGAAAATCTTAAAAACAATGAGATGGGATAATACCTCAAACATAATGCCACATGGTTATAAAACCACGTACTATGCATCGCTTTTATGCATCAGCATACCGGGAACTGCAAAGCACGTGCCAAAGGTACTTGAATTCTGTGTTATGAAAATTCCTATGAAAACAAAAATTATCAGTATTTCTCTGAAATCTGAGAATCTAAATCAAATCTTCACTGTACGCCTGGGCAGAATAAACATTTACAGAATCCAGTGTCACACTTCCCGTCAACTCTGCCACGCACCAGCAATTAAACCGAAGCGTCAATAACTCCAAGAGACTTCTCAACAAATAGAAAGCCTCGGGTTTTGTTGTCATCGTCTCCACACGCCTCCCTCACCGCTTCGTTCCTGCGCACAGCTGCTCCTCCAAGTGTATCTTAGCCCTCCCGCGCCCCCCGGCCCTGCCCGTCCCAGCCCGCAGCTTCACCCGCACCGAGGCAGCTCAGGGTACATCGCGACCCGCCCGCGACTCAAGCCCCAGCTGTCAGCACCATGGCCTGCGGGTCGTGCCCGGTCTGGGCTCTGCTGCAAACGTCTGTGCCGGGACCGCTCCCCGTCGGGCAGCCCCGGCCGATTAGGTGTGTTGCCTTGCTTTGAAAATACAGTTTACTGTGCAACCTTCTTTTCACCAACCTTGAAAGCCCAAACAGTATTTTTTTTCCTCCTTCAACAAACCTTTTTCCCCACATTTAAAGCCCCCCGCCCTCCCCACTCCTTGAAAAGGCTTCTCCCAGATATTTTCTTCGGTTGAATTTCCAAGAAGTCTAAGCGGACTTGGAGCCACATGCCAAGAGGAAAGACCTGGCATCTGCAGCGGGGGCACGGGCTTACCTTTACCTCTCCCACGTCGGGCTCCTCCTCGTAGTAGCCCTGGCCGGACTCATAGGCGGCGGCGGCAGCCGGCAGCCGGGATCCTAGGAGCACGGCACCGGCGGCAAGGCAGCAACCCAGGGACAGAACCTCCAACAAGTGCATTGTGCAAAGATGGCAGGGCGAGAGCGGAGCGGGGCCGCGGGGCAGTTGGAGGAATGCAGGCGAAATTACGAGGCTGCTTCTCTTCCTTTCCCCCCTCCCTCCCCTGACAATATCCAAGGCGGTCAGATCCGTGGGATGGAGAAGATGCGGTTAGCAGCAGCTCCTAGATGCCTGCAGGGGTGCTCCCAACTTTCCCAGCCGCGTTGCAAATTCTCGCCAAAGTTATCCGGAGTTTGCCAGGTAAAAAAACCACCAGGAAACCGGACATCCGAGGCTGTGCTCACTCAGGGGCAGGGGAGGTGGAAAAAGCAGAGAGGAGGAGGAGGGAAGGGAAGGGGGAAAGAGAAAAAGAGAGAGCACGGCACAGCGGGGCCGGTCGCACGCGGGGAGTCCCTTTCTCCCTCCTGCGCGGACCGTGCCGTGCTGGGGGGGCTAGGCGTGGCTCCGCCCGCCGCAGAGGTCTCTCCGGACGCCTGTCAGCAGCAGCGCGGCTGGGGGGTGCGCAGCAGAGGGGCGTCCGCGCATGGCGTAAGCGCCCTCTGTCTGCGCTGCGGCTCGGCGAGAGGAGGCCGGCAGCAGCCTTTCTCCTCCTCCTTCTATTGCTGCCACGGCGCCGCCTGCCGCTGCGCTGGCGACCCGGGGAGCGGATCGCACACCGGGCGAAAGGGTGGCCGCGGCCGTGCCGGGAAAGGGAGGCGAACAGGCCTAAGCCCCTCCGGCGCGCTCCAGAAGGGCGCAGGCGATCCAGCCCCGAGTCGTAGCACTGGGAAGGTGAAGTTGGTCCCAGCCCCGAGGAGAAAACAAAGTGCCCGGGTGTTTTATTTGTCCCTGAAACCAACGGATGAAATGAACACGGAAAAATGCAGGAAAGTTTCTGTTAATGCTAATCAGTTATATTTTTTTGAGCAACCTTGGCAGCTTCATTTTAGAGAGCACACTGCTTTTTTTTTTTTTTTTTTGGCTGGAGAGAAAATTATTTTGCCATGTTAGAAAGTGAGTAACCCAAAGAATACCATATTTATATATGTAGCTTTCATATCAATGTCATTGGACCTCTAAATAAAATAGAGCATAGATACTGTGTTCCAGTTGCACTATGATTAAAAGTTATAAACAGTAGTCAAACAGTAAAACCAAACCAGACTGTACATTGCTAACAACATAACACACTACAGCCTGCTCTAATAGATATTTAAATATTTAGAAAGCTTTTCAAATTGTTCTGCATCACTTTTATGCATCTTTTGGTAACAAGATTGTATGGGAACTGTGCAGGCAGACAGATCCCTGACTGCCTTGGCTGGGTGCTGTCAGTCTTCTCACATTACACTGCTCTTATTCTTCAGGAATCCCATTATTCAGGGAACAACATTTGGGGGGTTATGCAGAAAGGTGTCTCTAGCAGGCTCTTAGGTACCTCCTGTTCTTTTTCACTTAATACTTACACTGTCCAAGATGGTATTTCAGCTTGCCACTACAAAAATAAATTATTTGACTCTAGGAAGGAATGAAATCATTAGCAATCAGAGTGAAATCTAAAGCTTAAATAGAACTACATTTTAAAATATTTTATAGTTACTAGTAAGTTATTAAAGCACTAACAATTTTTAACATCTTCATAACACAGGAAAGAAAGAAAGAAAGAAAGAAAGAAAGAAAGAAAGAAAGAAAGAAAGAAAGAAAGAAAGAAAGAAAGAAAGAA
>JANHGL010007192.1:19936-34065 GCA_024611195.1 Ceyx melanurus | reverse complement strand
CTTATCATAGAAAGCCACTAGATTTGTCAGGCAGGACCTGCCCTTGATGAAGCCATGTTGGCTGTCCTTCATCAGCCTTCTATTTATTCTGTTAGACCCTCAAGAGTGGGGCTAGTGGGAACTGAAAGTACTTAGTACATCAATACTTGGTGCAACATACTGGCTGCGAGAGAGGGAGC
This sequence comes from Ceyx melanurus, assembly GCA_024611195.1. Taxonomy (NCBI): domain Eukaryota; kingdom Metazoa; phylum Chordata; class Aves; order Coraciiformes; family Alcedinidae; genus Ceyx; species Ceyx melanurus. The sequence continues at coordinate 33,886 of JANHGL010007192.1, read as the reverse complement.
TACTGGAAAGAGTCCAACAATGACAATGAGGTTGATGAAGGGACTTGAGAATCTCCCCTTTGAAGAAAGATTGAGGGAACTGGGGCTGTTTAGTCTGGAGAGGAGAAGCCTGAGAGGGGACCTTATTAATGTCTATAAATATCTGAGGAGTGGGTGTCAGATGGAAGAGGCCAGTCTCTTTTCTGTAGTGCCCAGCAATAGGACAAGGAACAATGGGGATAAACTGGAACATAGAAGGTTCCACCTTAGCATGAGGTGGAACTTCTTCACTGTGAGGGTGAAAGAGCCTGGCACAGGCTGTCCAGAGAGGCTATGGAGTCTCCTTCTCTGGAGACTTTCCAACCCCACCTGGATCTGTTCCAGTGTGGCATACCCTGGGTGACCCTGCTGTGGCTGGGGGGTTGGACTCGATGATCTCCAGAGTTCCCTTCCAACCCTGAACATTCTATGATACTGATGGAGAGAAGTCATGACTTGATTAGCTGTAGCTGATTGGTGCTGATATCAGGGGAAGATGAATTTAGCCAACACCAAGTTGTTTCACAGCCCTTTCCATGCTGATGCAAGCAATAAACATTTCACCCTACTCATTCCCACTGGACGTGGGAGGAATGATCATCCTGAGGTCCTGCGGGGAGTCAACAGATTGTACAGAAATGCAGAATTATTTTCTCCTCATGCAATTAAACTGTTGTCTATTCTCTTTTCTGGTGCATGCACCTCAGTCCCCCTACCTGTGTGTATCCCAGCCCGCAGCTGCAGTCTGTCTGTCGGCGTGTGAGGGACGGGGACCTGGCTCACAGCTGCCACCAGGTCCAGGGACATTTTGGCAATCTCATCAGCATGGTTCACACTGTTCCGCTCTGGCAGGCCGCTTGCTACCATATAGGCATCACCGATGGTTTCCACCTGATGGGAAGGTGACAAGTGTCCCTCAGTGGCAGGCACTGAGCTTCTCTTGCCAAAGGAGACCAGAATCAAATTGTCTCGGCTCTGCACTCCTCGTCAAGCTGCACTGTGGTCCCCATGTGATGCTGGCTCTGGGATCGCACAGCTCTCAGTCTATGTGGCATTCTCTAGGGAGCAGAGTAAGAAAGATCTTGGCAGATTCCTCACCTGCATGTCTGTACTCACCTTGTAAACATCGTAAGACTCGATCCTGCTGTCAAAGCAGACATACAGATTGTTGAGCATCTCAATCACTTGCAAGGGAGTGCAGGAGGCAGCAATGCTCGTGAACCCCACAATGTCTGAGAAGAAGATCGTCACCTGTTAGGGGAGAAGGAAGGTGTGAGGCTGAGGTGTCCAGGAACCAGTGACAGAGCCTTTGATGAGTTTGGGGATGTGTGAAATTCTGAGCACAACAGGCTGCGTATAGAACCAGAACAGATATAATCCTAAAATAACGAGCTCTGGCTCTGAATTGTTCTCTAGTCCCTTGACTGATAAGATTATTATTATTTACAAGGCTTATCATTTGCTCTTCTCTAAATACCCTATGCTAGGCTGGAGACTGCTCACAAGATTCAAAGCATTTCAGTAATTCTTAGAGAAGTAGGGCCTGATTTTTCTTTTAAAGTCATATAAACTGTGGTAGAGATTAAAACCAGGTATCTGAACAAACTACAAAACAAGAACTCAACTGATGTCTCTGCTCTTGTTGAACTGGGGAATATTAATTGGATTTTGTCTCTCACTGAGTGATGTTCTGATCAAGTAATTTAAAGAGAAACCCCATTCTTACAAAAATCAAATTATAAAAGAACAACAGAAGCTGTAATAACTGAATCGAGGAAGGGAAAATTGCGTCAGAGCTGTTGGCAAAGAATTGTTTCTTTTCTGTGCTGCCTGAATTCTGTCAGTGTTTGAACTAAAATTTTTCTTTTATTTGTCTTTGGTAATATCAATTAATCCAGAAGAGCCGCCTTTTCACTCCCTGCCATACATGAGCTACTTTTGATGTCGTGACTGTTGTGAATTATAATTAATGGTGCAATTACAGGTTGCTGTGTTGATAATGACACCTACAAATGAAATGCAAACATGTATTCTTGTGGCTCACAGCTGAGGTACTGGAGTATCCAGGGGAAAAGAGTTAATAGAATTGGAATTACTGTAGTGTGAGGATTTGGGCTGTGTGCTGTGCAGCACAGCTGCTAAATTCAGCCTAGACAGCAGTGTGAGGCAGAGCTGCACATAAATGGGTGCCTCGCCAAGCTCTGCCCTTGATTTTCTGTCGATGGGCTTCATTGCGGGTACACACTTGATCCATCCCTCTTGTCCTCCTCTAAGTCCCATGGTCTCCTGTCAGTTATGTTTATGGACTCACACTGACAAGTACAGACAGATATGCATCCTACACCGTGTTTTTTTGTTGTTGTTTTGTTTTTGTTTTTGTTTTTTTTTTATAAGGAGGAAACTAAATTTTCTTGTTCCTGTGTGCTCATGATTTACCAGTGCTGGCTGGGTCTTGTGAGTGGGCTCTTAAACCCAAAGAAGACAACTTGCCAATATGGGACATTTGACATCTAAAGCTACACCTCTGGATATTTCAGCTCTTCGTCCTTCCCCAGCTGCCCAGGTGCCTCCTGGCACATCGCACAGCTCCTTCCAAAACCCTCTGTGAGTATTTGGCTTTCTGTTCACACTCAGATATGGGTGCAAAACCTCAGGACGGTGGCGAGGTAGGTGCTGGTTCAGGTGAATGCTTTTCTCCCCATTCTGGCAGCATCCCTGCCATTTGCTAACCTGGTCATAGTTTTCTGCCTCAACTTTTTGGCCTTTCTTTAGCTGCCTGGCCACAGATTTTGGCAGCATCTGGTGCAAGAGGTCCTCAGCTAGCCGCCGCTCCCTTTCCAAATCCTCTGTCTTCTCCTTGAGGTTCCTGGTGTAATTGTGTATCCAAACTGTCATTTGCTTGAAGGACACCAGGATTATGGGGTAAATGAGGCAGGCTATCCCTAACAGACTGATCTTAAAACTCATAATGGACAGAATTTCTTTAGATTTCTTGGTGAGCTTTTCCTTCCCCTTCTTCAGGAGACAACTCAGTGCATAGTGCAGCCCTTCTACCAAAGCTTCAACAGGCACAGAGTCATCTGAGCCCAGGAATGGGATGGGAAAAGAGATTCCTTCATAGTGGGTGAAATGAAGTGATAGGTTGGCATTATCCACACAGCACTTCTGCACGCTCTCTGACGAGAAGATGGCATAGTTCAGAAGGGCAGAAAAGGGGTGCATTGTTGTTGGAAAGCCTGTAGAGGCTGGCACCGAGTGAGCTTTCAGCACAGCTTCCCTTAGCTGAAGGATGAGTTTGAACGCTACTATGTCTGCCCAGTCAGGATTGTACCTCATAGCCCTGAGGTCTTCAGGAGAACTCCTGAACCGCTCCAACAGTTTGGAGATAGCTCCAGATATCACCTGCCAGGCTTCAGCACCCCCCGTGCTGTTCAATTTTTGTCTCATGTCAGTGATGTAAAACCTACAGGTGGAGTTTTCCTCCTCCTTGCAGTGGCAGTTCTCACAGTGCAGTTCTGCTTCTCTTGCCTTACAGAGGGAGTTCAGGTTCCCCAAGAGCTGAGCATCAGATGATCTGTTCCTCTGGTCTGCTGCTGGGACCAACCAGCTCTGCCTTTCTTCCTGCAGGAGATAGATGAGGTGAACAGCCCAAAGGCTTTCACAGGAGTCAAGTTCCCAAAGGGCTTTCCCTGTGTTCCTCCACATTGCCAAGTTGTTTCTCACATCTAAAGCAATGGCTCCGAGGAGGCTGCAGAAGGAGACTGTGCATGCTGTCAGCAGCCTGTGAACTGGTTTTCTACCACCATCACTGGAAGGGGGAGAGTATCTAAAAAAACAAATATAAATAAATAAATAAAATTGTTATTTTTATTATTAATAATAATAACAAAGTGGAGGTCTCTGCTACCTGGGGTGTTTCTTACAGCCCCTGAAAACAGGACTGGAGGTTGTAGTGAATTCAGTGATACTTGGCAATTCAACTTTGTTCTGAGATGACCCCCTGGGAATGTGCATTAGCTGAATGTTATCGAATGACACATTTTACTGTGTGTTGTTCCACCTGGCATTTTATTTTAAAATAAAAGTTGTAGTGGGAGAGACTGTTCTCATATCACACTCAAGAGATGCAAAAACACAGGCACGAAATCACACAGGTTTTCTGTGCATATTGAAAAAGATAAAATAATTTACTGTAGGTTTTATTCTCTGTGGTATTTCTACCCAGATCTTAATGAGGCCATGAGAAGTTGGGTTCCTTACTCCAGTGATCACAAAACGGAACTGCTGAATGGTTGGTGGGTTTTGTTGTGGGTTTTTTGTTTGTTTTATTTTTGTTTTGGTTTGGTTTTTGTTGTTGTTGTTTTGTTTCATTTTATCAAACTTTTAAATTTGTTCCTAAGAGGAATTTCCAGCTGATGAATGATTTGTCTTGATGTGATCAAATGAGCTCAGATGTTTCCCCTATATTGTCTAAATATTTAAAAAAGAAAATGAAATCAATTTCAGATTTTTTTCTGTTTTTAAAAGAGCATTTTTACCTTTCGAGTTTCAACATTGTTTTTTCTGTCCTTTCCCTATCTTGATATCCATGCTCTGTACAGCAAAATAGGCTCTCATGATTCTCAGTTTCAGCACTATTAATCAACCCTTTACAATCTTAAATTAATGCTGCTCCTTAAAACAACTCAGGGTGCTATGCTGAAGCTCATGACTCCTGAGCAACTGGACAACCTTTATTTCCACTGGTACAGAACAAACCAGAGACTGGATTGCTCATCAATCCATTCAGCTCAGCTTTGTTTGTTTGTTTGTTTTTTTCTCTGTGAGTCCAAGGTGATTGAATAAATCCCTCCTCAGATACTCTGCTCTTTCATAGCTGAAATTATATTTTTAATATGATAAATATTAAACCCTAAGGAAATCTGCTATTTCTTAGCAGAGGCTTATACCAGGCAAAGTAAGTTCCTGCTGGGCTCTCTGCAGCAGAATAGTGATCAGTGGTTGTAAAGTAAGAAAAGCAAAGTAGTACAGTCCCTAAAGATGATAAACAGCCATGTTTGATCTTATTTAATACAATTTATACTTAATAAAACATATTTATTTTGCAATTTAAATGCAACAGCTGCAAAATGCCTGACAGAAAGGAACTGCAAGCCTAGAAAAAAAATAATTTTTTTAGCCCAGGTGACTTTCTGCTCTCCCAACAAACTTCCAATACTTCATCTACTGCTTTCTTTCAAATAACTTCTCTTCTGGTTTTATTCGTTCATTTTACTCTTGAATCCACCTAAATATGTGCCAGGTGGGATAATTAAACCATGGCAAAAATCCACCTTTATTTTAAACTGCCTACTTTCTATTATAATATAAATTTAATCTAAATAGAGGGTTTAATTTAGTACCAGTCTAAGAGGTGGTGCTTCTGCCCATGCCTTGCACAAATCCCCTGACTGGGTTCTGTGCGCTGGTCGATGGTGACCGTTCAGGGATCTTCACCTGGGATCTGGGTGATGAGCAACAGGGCGACATGAAGGAGACGGGTCTGTAGAGGTGCTGCTAGGTTTCTACTCTTCCCCTTCCTAGGTCCCGTGAGCTCAGGGTGTTAAAAACCTCTCTGAAGCATTTTGCAGCCCTCCCACACTCACCTGCATGGCGCTGCTGGCTTGTGTGCTGCTTCTCTGCTGGGCATTGCCGCTGCTGGCTCGGGGAAGGTGTCCCAGTGGCCGCCCACCCACTGCCTTCAACCCGCCCAGCACCTTGCTTCCTCACCCCCTATCCCTGGAGCTCTGGCTCTTGGAATCTTCCCACTGCCCAGACACCTGGCAGTGGGCTCCCGTCGTCCCCCAGCTGAGGGTTGCCAGCTCCAGCCCGAGGCAGGGGAAGGGCTGTCCAAGGTCTCCAGTGTTAAATCCAGGTTCTGGTCCTATCACTGCACGTGAAAGAAAGGTCAGGGACACACGTTTTTCTTTCATCTTGCTAAAAATCGAGTTTATTACAGCACAGTTAGATACAACGCTTGTTAAAAGCATCCTTTCCCAGCTCTTTCTGATCAAAGGTGTCATGATTATGGTTTTGTTCGGGCTCTTTTCCTTCTTGGTGCCCGTCGCCCCCTTCTCTTTGGATTAGTTGTTTGCCATAACCTAGAAAAGAGTAAAGCAAGGGAAAGATCAGATCATGAGACCCAGAAATTTGTGACTAGTATATGTAGCATCCAAGGTGCGGGATTTAACTCTTTTTTTTTTTTTTTGCTTCTTGGTCATTTTATAGACTAAAGTTTTTTATTAAATTAAGAAATAGTTGGTGTATCAGACTTTGAGCAGTGTGTACTGACTTCTAGGATGCAGTTGCAACACTTCTGTTGTAACACTTCTGGAGTACCAGTAAGACCTTTATGACTATAAGTAGAGCTCCAGTATAATGGGAAAACATATAGGCTTCTTTCAATGTGAAAATAAGCTGGTGAAGAGGCTGTAGCCTCAGAAGAGGCTACTCTTTTTTTTCTGCAGACTGGACTTGTCTCCTGTGGTTACTTGCAGGTAGCATTTGAATGAACAGTGATACAGCTCCCTGAGAAGGTGGCAGAGACCTCAGTCAGACACTGGCACAAGCTGACCAGGGAGGTGATGGAGTCACCATCCCTGGAAGTGTTTAAGGGTTGTTTGGAGGTGGTTTTGAAGGACATGGTTTAGGGGAGAACTTTGTAGATTAGGGATGATGGTTGGATGATCCCAAGGGTCTTTTCCAACCTGAATGATTCTCTGATTCTAGAAGCAAAGTGTCTGTGTCCTCTAGCAGCATGACCTAGAACCGACCTGCTGGATCCAGCTGTTGTAAGCAGAGACCCGTGTGAAGACAGAAGGCTTGTGGTAATAATTGCAGCCAAGAGAAGAGCCAAAGCTGACGATACCGTGCACTTCCCACCGGCCGTCAGCACCTCGGCAGTTCAGTGGGCCACCAGAGTCCCCCTGGGAGGAGAGAGAAGCACAGTTAATGGCAGTCACAATATGAGCAGATCCTCCATGGGTAATTTTTTTTTAAGCTTTCCTTCCCATAGGGCTGGTTTTGCGACTGGAAACCAAGTCCTCAGAGCAGTGGTCCCTGGACTCACGTTACAGCTGGAGATTATTCCGTCCCCACCGGCGCAAATCATGGTGGTTTTCACGGTACTTCCCCACCAGCTGGGCTGGGAACAAGTTGCATAATCCACCACCAGCAAACGGCCTTGCTGCAGTTTGTCTGGAAGAGGTCCATTTGCTTTGAGGGAAGAGAAACAATGGAGTCATGGTACCAGCTGGCACAGAAGAAAAAACCTGTTATGTTTCTCCCAGAATCTGGGCACTGTCCCTCCAGGTAAGAAACTCCACATGAGCTGTATTAAAGGAGAAGCTGTGTGATCCTTTCCTTAGCAACCTTCTTTTATATACATGTATTTAAAACTTACTAATAATTTTCACTCCATTTAAAAATGTCTCTCTGTTCAGCAGTTTGCAATTTACTTATCACTCCCAGAGTTTCCTCTGAAGCTGACACTTCTGAAGTCTCTGAGATTTTTCCTTACTTTCCATCTATTCCCTTATGTGTCTTTTTAGTTACTCAGTGGGGGTGTTAGGCTTAGCAAACTCTCCGTTAACACTGCTACAATAGCTTCTAAAAGCTTAGTATAGGGCCCTCTGGTGCATTTTCAAACTCACTGCAAGCAAAAAAAACCCCACCAAATTTCTTGGAAGCTAGCAAAAAATCAGCATGTGTGTGCAAAGTGGGGAATGAGACCACATCAGATGGAAAATGGAAGAGGCCAGTCTCTTTTCTGTAGTGCCCAGCAATAGGACAAGGAACAATGGGGATAAACTGGAACATAGAAGGTTCCACCTTAGCATGAGGTGGAACTTCTTCACTGTGAGGGTGAAAGAGCCTGGCACAGGCTGTCCAGAGAGGCTATGGAGTCTCCTTCTCTGGAGACTTTCCAACCCCACCTGGATCTGTTCCAGTGTGGCATACCCTGGGTGACCCTGCTGTGGCTGGGGGGTTGGACTTGATGATATCCAGAGTTCCCTTCCAAACCGTAACATTCCATGATAACCAACCTCAGTACACTGTGAGTGGCTCTTGAGCAGCAGCAACAGCCTTTTTGCAGTGTGCCAGGAGAAGGCAGCACTGACACCGTTGTGCCTTTCTGCCCCCTCTGGGTACTCACTCTGCAGCCGTCCCCAGCCCGTCACGTAGCAGGCAGTGTTGGAGGCCAGGATGCTTTGGGCAGGGGGGAGGCAGGCCAGCTGAATGTGGTTACTTAAGGTGACGTGTTCGGAGAGCTTGATCAAAGCGATGTCGTAGCTGTGGTCAGAGAAAAGGGGAGGAGAAAGGGGAGGGGGGTGAAGGGAGTTGCAAAGAGCTGAAGACAAGGTAGAGGTGAATGCCTGGTGGGTACCTGGTGCTTGGCCTTTTCTGAAGAGGGGCAGGGAAGCAAGGAGGTCAGTACAGGTTCCTCCACTCTCAAAGCAACAGGGGAAGGTATGGACTGAAAGCCTATTCCCTGGGGAATCACTGTCCTGGTGGTGTTTGGACTGACTGCGAGAACCTGAGGGGATTTCTTTGTTAATGCCCTTAGGCTGCAGCAGGGCAGTAAGTCCTTCAGCAGCAAAGGTGCTTATACCCTGGAACAGTAATATTCTGTGTTTACACTATTTGTAGGAGGACTTCAAAGAGTTCTGTATCCATTCATTCAATCCCTTCCACTGCAAGAAAGAAACCGTTACAGAGAGCAGCTTTCCATCCACTTACATGCACCTGAAAACACAATCAATCCATCCATCCATCCATCCATCCATCCATCCATCCATCCATCCATCCATCCATCCATCCATCAGCAATTAATATTGAAAGATCTTTATCTTGTCTTGAGGGGGAAAGGTACAAACCAGAGGCACAGCTCTCATCTGAAAGGAATCATTCAGAAGTACCACTGTAAGCTGTAAGCCTTTATCCATTTAGCTGCCACAGCTCAGGGTGGGTGAGGTTCAGGTTGTTTGATTTTTTTCCCCTGTATCTAATAACTGGAAAAATATCCTTGCCACCACCTTACCCATTTGAAACACGCTGTGGATTCCACTTCTCATTGACAATGATTTTTTTTGGAGACAGTGCGACGGATCCTTCTTCCACAGCTGCCAGGTTGTACTTCCCGAGATATACTCGATATTGCCTAGAAGAACTGGGTAAGAAAAAGACTAACTCTCAGAGCTTCATCACTTTGCCACCTGAGGTGTTCAGGAAGAATAACTTTAAGAGTGGAATCTCACACCACATGTGTGATTTGTGTAGAGTGGAACCAGGGTCTGCCTGCTCAATCATTGCATCTCCAAGCCCCCCTGTCAGCTCCTGCTTAAGGCTTTGTTAATTAAATCAAGATGCCTCTAACCTTTACTGTGTGTCTGCTGCCAAACCAAAATGGGGTTGGCTTGCTGGAGACAGTTTGGGTGATGCAAGGCCAGAGCTGTGTCTAATGGCTTCTGGCTGACACTGCTCCATAATAGGAAGAGCTTCCTGAAATTGATGAGGATATTCAAAGAATTTGTGATTATTTCTTCAGAACAGGAATTGACTAGTTAATCTGCGGATTTCACTGACACAAATATTTAATATCAATCTGAAGACATGATGATGTTTGTAGTTATTTACAGAAAATAAAGAGTATCTAATTCAGGTAATTGTATGGGAGGGGGGGTGTTCCCTTCTACTTTGATTTTAAGGAAATGAAAAAGTCTCCTAAAGTGTTAGTTATAATCAAAATAAATGAGCTGAATGGGAGACCACCTCACTGTCAACAGCTCCAGGATGTTGGAGCCAAGTGGGGTCAGGCTCTGCTCCCAAGGAACAAGTGACAGGACAAGAGGAACCACCCTCAAGTGACAGGACAAGAGGAACCACCTTCAAGTTGCCCCAGGGGAGGTTTAGGTTGGAGCTGAGGAACAATTTCTTCCTCTTGAGTGCTGTCTAGGGCTGTCACAGGCTGCCCAAGTCTGGGGTGGAGTCCCCGTGATACCTGGAGGGGTTTCCAAGCCCCCCATCAAGATATGGTGCTGAGGGACATGGGTCAGTGGTGCCTTGGCAGTGCTGGGACAATGGTCGGACTCCTTGATCTTAAAAGTCTCTTCCAACCAAAATAATTTTATGATTCTATGAAACTTTGAGCTCTTAATTGGCAAAGGGATAACTTACCTTACCTGTCTCTGGTCATGCACTGCCTGCTGGGTGCAGACCCTGACCCCATTAGTTACCTGATGCAGTGAGCAGCAGTCATCACCCAGTTGGTTGCAATCAGGGTTGCTCCGCAGGTGTGGTGCCATTTACCATTGGAACTGTACTGGAGGGAGGCCTGTGAACAATGCCCCAAAGGTCATATTTTTGCTTTCTGAGCTTTCATTGCTGCACTTTCTTCCTGCACCCAGAACACCCCTTGCTGTTGGAAGATTCCAGGAAGCTTTTAAACAAAAAATTTCCAACTCTTGGACACAGAAAAAGTTTATCTCCTTCATTAATATCCAAAAGCTGGATTTTTTTTTTTTATGGTATTTCTTCCAAAGCTCTCACTAAGCCAGATCCCAAAGAAAACATTTAATTAGCTTCATAAGTCTATTTTTTAACTCAATTTACAGCTGTGCTCCAGTAGACATTGTGTGTTCCACAGCATTTCACATGTGCAAACAAGGGCTGGGGCCCCAGACTACGGAAGGAAGCTGAGAAGTGCCTTTAGTTGAGTCTGACTGAGCTGGATTTGATTTTCCCCCTAGCAGCCCTCCCAGTGCTGTGCTTTGAAGGCAGAGCTTGGAAGGTGCTGGGAAGAGCCCCAGGATGTGGGTACTGCTGAGCAGGATCGCCTGGCACCGAGGCTGGGTTTCCAACATTCCCCCTGCTCTACGGGGCTCCACAGGGCTCTGTTGACCTCTATTGAGCTTTATAGGGCTCTATTGGCCTCTACAGGGCTCTGGGAGGCCAAGGTCAAGCTACCACACCTGCAAAACCACTAAGAGATGGCACATCCAGAGCTTTCTTAAACAGATTGGAAAGCTGGGGCGTGGATCTGAGCACATCATTTAAAGCCACGGGCACAAGAAGCCGGGTGCACCAAGTGTAAGGTAAGACATGGTTTCTATTCCGCCATGATGCACGAGGGTCCCTCATCATCCCAGGGAGAACACAAACCAACCAACCTGCCAGGGCCAGCTGTAGGGTCTGGCGTTTTCCCCTCCAACGACCCTCGACACTGTGGGTGGGTACACAGGAACCCCACAGCCTAAGGCTGGAAGACACATAAAAGGAATGGGAGGTGTGATTTTAAAGCAATAGGTTTAGAAAGGTATCTGTAAGAGCAATTTAGGTTTTGTTTTGTTTGGTTGGTTTTGTTTTTATTTTAGAAACAAAACCACAAAGTGTGTTTGTAGAGACTGTCGCAAAGTACAGACACAGGTTGTGATTTAACCTGCTGCAAGGGAAGGTGGAGCCAGCAGGCAAAACTAAACAATGGACCCTGCTTGGTTTGAGTTTTCTGACAGAAAATCAAATTGAGTTGGCTTAACCCAAGGTTCACGTGACTCTTGGCCAATGCAACGTTTTGAGGTGGATTCACTGTGTTTTGGGGTAGTCAAGCTTAAGCAATATAACTTTGCCTTCATTAAAACCAACAGCAGTGCTGCTGATTGTGTCCCTGAAGTAACACCAGCATAGCACCTAGTCACTGTTTGGAGAGAGAACCCCTCAATTAACCACCTCTGCCCTATCTCTTATTGCTTTGTTGCAGAATGCCTTATTTCCCTAAACCAGAAAAGCCACCATTGGATTTTAATCCATTTTCCCTTTAAATCCAATACAAAAAATAATTGGATACGTACCTGCAGCTGCCAGAGCCAGCAGAGCAAAGAGGATGGAGAACATGATGCAGGTTAGCTGGCTGTTGCCTGCCCTGCTCTGCAGACCATTTTATATGTTATGGTTTATCTCTGGGACACGTGACAGAGAACGCAGTGCTGTCCTTTTAACAACGGAAAACTTGTGTCCTTGGGGAAATATTTTTTCTTTTTTTTTTTTTTTTTAATATGCACAGGTGCCTGAAAAAAAACCCCCTGTTTAGCTGGACCTTGGATCCAGGCTATATAAAGAACTTGGGTGAAAAAAAATCCACCTGAGCTGTAGATTATGTCGAGTAGCTGTTTGCTTTCCCATCGGCTTGGCAGTTTGTCACAAAGGTGTTTGGGGAGGAAAATGTTAAAAGAATTTGTCTGCCACACGGTGGGATGACAGCAGTAGCAGTATCTGATGTATGTTCACACAGAGACAGATTCAGGCATGTCAAGGGTTGCGTTAGAGGGTGTCTGGAGGCCCCCTTCCTACCTTAATTATTGTATAATGCCACAATTGCTGGAAGTTCTATTTTGGTTTGTTTTGTTTGGTGACTAAATGGCAATTACCACTTTGTACAGACTGAAAACCTGCAGCTTCTTCCCTAGTTGCATGTGTTTTAGCATGTGCCCCAACTTCAAACAAACCAACTGTAACCCATGTGAAGCAGAAAATGTTTCAAACAACAAAAAGAGCCATATATCCAGGTTGATAAAGAGCCGATGGTGTAGAGTGGTGACACAGGCTTAACTTCTTTCACCTTTACCTTGAACTGGTAGACTAGTGGAGCAGTTAAATCCAAACCCCTGGAAGAGAAGAAGGTTCCTACCTGTGCCCTGATGATCTTCAGGGCTCAGTTCCACTGCACACAGCTGTCATCTGGCAGTGATTACAGAGTCCTGCCTGTCACTGCTCGGTTAGGTGAGCAGAGGTGAGCAGAGGTGGTGCAGAGGAGAACAGAGGAGGTGCACGGTGTGGTGCAGAGGAGAGCTGAGGTGAGCAGAGGAGAGCAGAGTCAGTGCATAGGCCAGAGAGCCTACAGGCCAGCATGGCTCCCATGACCCCAATATGGGTGGGACATGTACACCCAGTGTTGTCCCTGTAGCTCCATAATAGTCACTATAGACCCATTAGACACCCTGTAGCACCAGTGTAGACCTATAGCCCCATGTGGACTCCGGAGCTTCATTAGAGCCCCTACAGGGTTCCCAGTGTGACCCCTACAGCCCCAGGGTGGCCCATACAGTTCCCAGCAAAGTGGATTTTCCTGCCACTGACCCATATGGGTTCTCTTCATGTGCTGGCAGGGAGGTGCCAGATGCTGAAGATGCTGGAGAGGAGAGAAGGGGGGTGTGAAGGGTATGTGTAAAACACAGACTGGACACAAGTTTTTATAAACTATTTTGTAATGTGGCTTTTTGCCTTCTCTAAATCCTTTAACAATTGCACTTTTTCTTCAATCAGTTCCTCGCAGTGCAGCTTTGAGAATTAAAAAGGCATTTCCACATGAAATTCTTTTTCTAAAGCAATCTTCAGCTCTTCCTCCAGCTGGGCCACTCTTGCCTAGGGAAACAAGAAGTGACAGCGCCCTGTGAAGACGTCTGTGTCCCAGCACAGACAGACCTGTGCCACCTTGTCCTCCTAGGGGACAAGCTTCAGTCTCCTGACCATCACTGTGGTCCCTCTCTGGACAAAGCCTTCCACAGTTCCCACAAAACCAGAGCCAAACTACGCACAGCTCCCCTTCCCCCTTGCTCTCCTTTGCCAGCCTGGCATCTAAAGGGCTCACTCACCTGGGAGGTCTCCTGCACATTTCCTAGCTGCTGGCGTAGGGTAATGTTTTCTGACTGCAGCTGGGTCACTTGATAATGCAGCTTGGCCAGTTGCTCCTGCTGCTGGACTAGTTGCTCCTGCAACTCTTCAGCCCTCTTGATGGCAGCTTCCCTCTCGCTCTCCTCCTTGGGGCACAGAGTTTGCTGATGCTTTGCCTGACTCTGGGCCAGATTACATTCTTCCTCGGTCATCTCCAGATCTAGTGCC
>JANHGL010007192.1:0-11736 GCA_024611195.1 Ceyx melanurus | reverse complement strand
AGGGCCATGGGAGGGGGATCCTGCTCCCAGGGCTCTGGGGAGACCCCCCCTGCAGGGCTGGGTCCAGCTCTGGAGTCCTCAGCACAGCAGAGCCAGGGAAAAAAAGCAGCCAGAATTAAAACAAAGCAAACTGCAATCTTTCCCTCCCTTCCTTACCTTGCTGTGCATCCCCTCCACCTGGCTCTCAAACTGCTCCTCCTCCTGCTTGGGTTGAATCTGCATCCCTCCCAGGATGGATTCCAGCTCCTTGTTGTGCTCGACCAAACCCTCGTGCTCCCTCTCCAGCTTCTGCAGCTTGTGGAGCAGCTGTGAGTTCCTGCCCTCGACCATCTCCATCGCCTCTCGGCACCTACACGACCCAAGAGCCAACCTCAGCAAGGCTGGGCCTGCCCTCACCCCACTCCAGCTGAGGAAAAGCCAACGTGATCTTGGATTTTTGCCACTGGAATAGCTCTGGACCTGCTCATTTCGAGTCCCCAGCCTGACCTCTCCCTGCTCTGGTGTAGGTGGTGATGGGCTCTGGTGAAGGTTTGGGGAGAAAAACCAGTCATGTGCAGACCAGCAGAAAGGAAACAGCAAATTCAGCTGCTTAAGGTGGTGGGAGGGGAAAATGCTTGGAAATTTGGAAGGAAAAAGAAGAGTCAGAGGGATGGGAACTTGCCCACCCCTTCCTGAGCAGGCCCCAGCAGAACAAAGCTTTGACTTAAAAAAAAAAAAATCAAAAAAAAATCTCAGATGTAAGTCTGAAAGCCAAGTGCTTTGGTACATCCCTGGCCAGCAGCCAGAGCCAGGGAAGCCCTCCCAGCAGCAAAACAGTTTCGAAAGCAACATTTTTGTCCGTGGAGAGCCACAAAAGCCCAACCCTCTTCTTTTAGGAAAGCAATAAAAGTGGAGAAAGTGCCCAGAAAAGAGCCCACGTTTTTGATGCCAAGGGCTATGGCTCCATTCGGGTCTGTGTTACCTCCAAATGTCCTGATCTGGGAACAGGGGAGCACAAGTTAGTACCGAAGAGTATTGTAAAGAAACCAATGCTTAAACCCACCCTGCAGGCACCAGAGAAGCCACTGTGAATGTGGAAGGGATGAAGGATTTCTCCACTGCTCACCTCTTGTGAAGTGTTTCACTATCCTGACATCTATCTTCTTGATCTGGGCCAGCTCTGCCTGGCAGACATGCTCCTTCACTTCTCCCTTCATCCTTTGTGCTCTGGGTTTCAGGAGAAAATGAAAAGTTAGCACATGATTAAGGCTGAAACTTCATCACAATGTGGTTCCAAAGCTCTCATAAATAAATGAGACAACCAGAAAACATGGGCTACACCACCTACATTAGACAATCCACCAGCCATAGGAGCAAAACCTCCCTGCCCTGGTTTGGCTGGGACAAAATCCCAGGCCAGCCATGGTCTGTGGGCCATGAGCAGTTTGGAGTCACTGGGACAGCTGCCCCAGGCTGCTCATAGGTGTATCCCAGACCAGAAGTGTCATGCCCAGTATAAAGGGGAAAGTTTGCTGTGTGATGGTTCTCCTGCTTGTGCTCCTGCTCAGGTTCCTTCTGGCCATGCTCTGCAGACCACGGCTGGCCTAGGATTTCAGCCAAACCAGGACACCCCCCAGGATCCATAATGTGAAGGGATTAGTGGGCATCAGCTTCCTAGTGGACATCAGCTTCCACCAACAGACAAGCTCTACACATCAGTGCAGATAAATCCTACTCAACACCCACATGGGATGTGCCCACACCAATGTGGAGAGAACACCAGAGTTTCTGCATCACAAGCCACCCTCATTTGGAGCATGGGTCTGCAGTGCAGAGGGGGGACCTGTTTGCTCAACCTTTTCCTCAAACAGAACACAAAAAAAAGCCCCTTGAAAATACCTGCAGCGTGGGCACTGTGATTTCCTCGCTCTGGGGTGGCACGGGCAGTGGGGGGCCTTGCTTCTCACTCTTCTGATACTCACAGATCTCCTCTTTGAGCTGCTCAACCTTCAGAAGGAAAACACTTGCTTTATTTGTGGTGAACGTTCAGCTTGTCATCTTAGAGAATTTAAGAGTCAAATTTGCTGCAGATTTATTCATGTTAACAACTCGGCCTCCAGCTGAACCAGGGGAGGTTCAAACTGAACCAGGGGAGGTTCAAACTGGACATTAGGAAAAAAAAAAATCACTGGCAGGCATTAGAACTGGCTGCCCAGGGAGGGGTTGGAGGCACCATCCCTGGATGTGTTTAAAAACCATATAGATGTAGCCCTTGGGGACACAGCTGAGTGGCTTACTGGTTGGATTTGATGACATTAAAGTCTTTTCCAGCCCTGAAGACTCTATGATGGGTTGAGATCGTGTGGCTGCTCCACCTGGGTGGTCCCTGCCTATTTCAATTGCTCACTCCATTGACCCACTTGAATTTGTGCAAACTTTGGCCAGTAACAAACAGCACCAAGCTGATCCCGTGCTGGGAAACATGTATTTGGGAGCATCAAACTGTTCCCATACTGAAGGATGCTACCAGAGCTCAAGTGTTTCTGGGCAGCAGTAACAGCACCTACTTGGGATATTGATCCCCGAAGTTTATTACTCCATAAGCCACAAAAAGTCAGAATGGCAGCTCTGGAAAGAAGGAGCAGAGAAAAGAGAGGGGAAAGAGAGAGGTAGGGCAGGTTCAGGAGCAGGGCTGAATATCAGGAGCCAACCCAGGAGCCTCAGTGGTACCCCAGCAGAGCAGGAGTCGGGTGCTCACCAGATCAAGGAAGGCTTTTCTTTCCAAGTCAAGGGTTTGGACCCGTGCTCGCAGTGCCAGGATTTCCTTGTCCAGCTTCTTGTTGTGCTCCATGACCTCCTGCAAGGCAGCCTCACCTAGACAGAGCAGGAATAAAACCCACTAAGTTTAGTTGCTGGCTAAGCTTTGGAAAACCCAGACAGCTCTATTTCTTCTTTGTATCATGGGATTGATCGTTTGCCACGAGCAGAAACTCAATCATGGGTCATGTATCGGGGGGGTGTGAGCAGCAGTATTGATCACATAGCCCCCACAGGAAAAATCCTGCTTGCAACCAACTCTTCAAGCCTGACTCAATAAACATGTGCAGCCAGCACACCAATTAATGGGGATTTTCTAGGATTTCAAGCACAACAAAAAAAGGGGAAAATGTATTAGGAGCATGGGGACAGAAATGTGCCCAACACTGACACCCTTATCAAAACTACTGAGGGGCTACAGAAGAAGTTAACCAAAGATTTTCAGGAAATTTCAGCTTCAATTTGACTTCCATTCAGGCAAAAATAGAAACATACCTTCTTTTTTTGGTACTAATTTGGAAAGAAGAAAAAAAACAACCAAAAGACCAACCACAACCCAAAATCAAACAAGGATTCCAATATTGGATTGTTGGGTTTGTAATTTAAAATAAAAGGCAAGGAACACCTTCTACCCAAGCATCCATTTAGCTGAAAAGCCCATTTACCACTATGGAAAGTGGTGATGAAATTCAAGATCTTCCCTGTTTGGGGCTAGTGGGACTCACCACTTTCTCTCCATTCATCCACCTCTTCTTCAGGGCTCTTGGGCACCTGCAGGGCTGAGTAGGAGGCTGATTCTACAAGGACAGCAAAGAGACAGTTGTGCTGTGGCAGCCCCCTCATACCCAACACAAACCTCTGCCACGGTTCTAATGAGCTTTGTTAACTACTGAGCTGAAGGAAAAGCAAAGAATGAAAATAAAGAGTGAAAATTCAAGCAGTGGATGGCTCAGCACACCATTTAACATCTCTAAGCACTGAAGCCCCAACAAACTGGGCTACACACTGGCCAGGAGCAAGCTTGGGTTTTCTCTTCAAGCAGTTGTGAGTTATCACTGAACCAAAATACAGCCTTTGAGTGAAGCTTTACTAAAGGTCAGAGATTCTATTTCAGGTTTGCATTAGAAAATTCCCTTTCTTTACAGGGCAGCTGGCTCTGCAGCTCGTGGGGAGGAGCAGGCACACAGACATACACCAGCAGGGAAGCCTCTCAGATGTCATAACTCTAAACCACACAGACAGGACAAGCATTCAAACCTTTACTCACAGTTTGGAAATCCTTTCTATTCAACTGATGCCAGAAAGAGGATTAGAAACCCACAGCTCTCCCCAGGCTGAGAAGAGCTGTGTGCTGCAGCCAGTCCATGCTCTGGAGAAGCATTTACTGGT
The DNA here is from genome assembly GCA_024611195.1 of Ceyx melanurus. Classification (NCBI taxonomy): domain Eukaryota; kingdom Metazoa; phylum Chordata; class Aves; order Coraciiformes; family Alcedinidae; genus Ceyx; species Ceyx melanurus. Next base: position 7,551 of record JANHGL010007192.1, on the reverse strand, counting down.
GGGAGGCTGCACCTCCCATGGCTGCATGAACCCCAATCGATGGGTGCAGCAGAGGCTGGCTCCTCTCCCTGCCTTTGATGGAAGGGCTGCAAACGTTGGGTTTGGAGGCTGGGGTGGAAGGTTTAGCCAGGTCTGAGGGCTGTCCTGCATTTAGCACCCAGACCCTACCCAAGTGGTACCTGCTCTCCTCAGGCGAGTCAGTCCCCCCAGGGCAGGAATGTGATAGCTCATCACATTCTGCTGTTCCTCTGAACTCTGCAGCGTGGCTTTGGGGACAATGTGAGGCAGGGAAAAAGCATCCAGAAATGGGTGTTGTGCTCAGGAAATCTCCTGGAGGGGGTAGCATTGAAGCCCCTGGATATAGGCTCAGTTTTCCCCACTCAGGATTAACGGCTTTGAGATTGTTAGCGACTGCATCCCGACCTCTTGGGTACCAGGCTAACACCTCTGACACTGATTTTCCCCACATGGCAAGCAAAAAGGAGACAGGAAAACATTCCTCCACCTCTTCTGGGGTGAGAAGCCTCCAAGGTTTAGACTACCCAGTGGTGGGCCAAACATTAGGAGAAGCACTTACCGAAGTTGCTCTGCTCCTTTCTCTCTGCACCCAGCTCATCTGTCAACCTCTGGATCTCCTCCTGAGCCATCAGCAGCTTGTGTGTGGCCTCATCCAGATCTTGTTCCACTCTTGCACGTGATGCTTGCTCCCTTTCCAGCTCTTCCCTGCAGGACTGAAACACCAGGGCTGATGCTCCAACAGAAACGAGACAACCCTCCCAGTGACGTGATCAAAGCAGGTCCCCCCCTCTCTGCATTACTCCTGACCTTCCAGAACAGGGGTGGCAACACAAACAGAAAGCAGGTGAGCTCGGCGAAGCCACCACAGAGGCAGAGAGTTTTAGCCAAGGACAAGTCAATTCTGAACATTAGTGGTCCCGTGGCTGCTGCAAGAGGCAGCCCTGAGCCAGCCTGGCACAGCCAACCTCCCCTTCCAGTCTGCAACTGTCCCTCCAGTGGGGGAGAAAAGCACTGACCTGAGATTCTGCTGAAAAGTCACTTCAGCAGATAGAAGATAAAGCTGGTGAGATGTCAACCCTGGCTCTCAGCAGAAACAACTGCCTCACACACAGCACCAGGCTGATGGGGCTGCACAGCCTGAAGGTTCAGAGCTCACTCACATCCCATCAGCTAAAGTCAATAAAAACACCCTCACAGGGTGCTCAAGGACAGACTCGCTGCTTGAAATCCCAACCAGGGGCCACATCACTAGCAAGAAAAGGGCAAATGTGTTACCTTATTCCCTGTCTCTCCAGGAAGCCACGTGGATTCATGCTGCTGCTGGGGTTCCTCTTCCAACGTCTGATGAAAGGGATCAAACTCATCCTTGCACAAAAAGAGACTTGATTAAATGAGCACCACTACAAAGTGTTTGGCCACGTGTCTCTCAGCACTGGTATGCAGGAGTGGCAGTTCCAACACACCTTCATTAAAAGGGAGGTTTGTAATCACAGCTTATATACGAGATCACCATTTCAACCAGAGCTACCCTGGTGAAAATCCCCTAGTTGCCTCGGGTAGAACTGGGAGCTCTGTGGGTTCACTGCTTTATTTTAAAACCTCTGGTCTCCTGATCTCTGTTTAGAGCTCAACTTGCCCAGAGATATGTGATTGGGCTGAGCATGCCCAAGTATAGTAAGGCCACATCTGCAGTGTTGTGTTCAGTTCTGGGTTTCCCACTTAAGAGAGACAGGGAAATACTGGAGAGAGAGTCCAACAGAGCTTGTGAGGATGATGAAGGTACTGGAACATCTCTTGTGAGGAAGGGCTGAGAGCCCTGGGGCTGTTTGGCCTGGAGAAGAGCAGCCTGAGAAGGGAACTGATGAATGGTTACAAATATCTGAGGGGTGGGTGTCAAGTAGAAAGGGCCAGGCTCTGTTCTGTGGTGCCCTGGGATAGGACAAGAGGTGATGGTCACAAGATGAAACACAGGTTGTTTCACCTCAACAGGAGAAATTTCTTCACTGTGAGAGTGACAGAGCCTGGCCCAGGTTGCCCAGAGAGGCTGTGGAGTCTCCTGCTCTGGAGACTTCCCAAACCCCACCTGGATCTGTTCCTGTGTGGGCTGCCCTGGGTGCCCCTGCTCTGGCAGGGGGGGTTGGACTCGATCTCCAGAGGTCCCTCCAGCCCCTGCCATTCTATAACTCTGACTTGTTGCATCAGAGGAACACCAGGTCACTTCCTTCCCCTCATCCCTCTTTGCACCCCAGCTTTTTGCAGTAGGGAGGATGCATCATAAAACCAATCAATCAATTGATCAATTCTGCTTGAGCAGTTTAGCTAAAAGCTGCATTCATTCCTGGAACAGACAGGAACGTATCCAAACCTCCTGTCTGCAAGTGAAACAAGTAACAGAACAGGTCATTTGAGACTAAGAAAGGGTTCCAGTAAACAGAGTAACTGGAGCAATTAACCCATTAACCTGTAACACTGCTGTGGCTCTAATGATTCTGCTCAACAAGTGGGATGCTACCCCAAACAATGGGAGTGCTTAAGCAACAGTTTCTAGTTCACAATCCCGGGCAGCAATGACATCATCTGAGGAGAATCAACACAGTCTGCTCTAGAGACACTGCTTCCCTGGAAAAAGAGATCTTCAATGTGTCTTTCCTGTGGTTTTATAGCCACAGAAAACAAGGTGCCCAGCACAAGAGCTTCAGAGAAGTGGTGGTTGGTTGTGAACAAGGAGCAGGAAGCTCATGAGCAGCTAAAGCAGGAGGTACCTGAGGCTGTGCCACACACATGTCCATGTAGGTGTGGGAATTCAACTTCTGATCTGCCATCTCCAGTTTCTCCAGCAGCACTGTTCTTTCCACCAGTAAATAAGCAATCTGTTCGCTGGCGTTACTGGGAGCTATTTCAGACAAGCCCTCCTGTTCCAGCATCTCCTTGACCTCCTTCAGCTGGGCTTCTGCAAGACAAGGCCTTCTGTGAGTGGAGGAAGAAACCAAGTTTCTGTTCTTATCTCAGCCCTGTTATCACTGTCCCAGTGGTTGTGACCCATCCCACCATTTCTGCTCACACCCACGTGCCAGGCAGGGGATGGGACCTGTGACATCTAGACTGACCTCTCCTGCCTTGCTTTAAGTGGAGGGGGATTATTACAACCATTTTCACAGTATCACAGGCTGGTCTGGGTGGGAAGGGACTTTTCAGTCAGGAGCAGGGACATCTGACAATACCCTGTCACTCCTACAAGCAGAACTTCAGTATTTTCCTAAGGACTGGTTGGTAGGGAGGTAGATTCCTGACCCACTCCTCCAAAACCAGCTCTAAACCCAGGCTTCTGGTCACACTGACCTGTCCTTTGAAGGTTTCCTGTAGGATTAAAGGAGTATAAAAATCCTTTTAGAACTAAACTGCCAATTCTTCACCATTTATCCCCAATTTATAGCTAGGAAGATTCTGTCCTGAGAAAAACTTCCAGAGTCCACGGTCTCCAAAGTAAATAGATGATAACCCTGGCAAGAGAAGTTGGTTTGTAAGCTGGGCACCATTGTGTTTGTGCAACAAGCAGTTGTTAAAAAGAGCCCTTCATCTGCATAGTTGGAAATTCATCTGCCAGGAGAAAATGAGGGACCTTTGGTCTCCTGTGTGGTCGGGGCAGCAATGCCTGTGCTGGATCCAAGAGCTAAGGAAGGGTGATTTGTTTTGTTTTCTGGGCTTTTTTTTCCTCAAAACCTCCCTCTGTAATTCATGTTAAAAAGAAAATCAACAAACCCTGCTCCCAGTTTCTAGTTCAAGCCAGATTATAAAGGTTTCCAAGTGCTCTAAGAAGGGAACTGGGAGGAGTGGTGGGTTTTGTCTGGAAGCAGGATGGATATTCACACTCTTTCACTTCTTAGGGAACTGGAGTCAGGCATCTGAGGTTGAGAAGAGCAAAATAAACCTCATCCTTTCACACAGGAGAGATGCAGAGCTCTGGACAAGCCCATCTCTCTCTTCCACACACCAGATTTCACAGAGGACCCAGAGCAACCACATCCTAAGGCTCAAATCAATTGCATGTTTCCACTCTGCATTTTGCAGCCAGCTCTCTCCAGCCCTATGGATGGAAAACACCCTGGGGTTTTGTGGCTTCCCCCATCACCTTTCCCTGTGGTTTGAAATTACCAACCGTTCAATCAAGAGGTCAGACACGGGCAACTTGCAGCTCTCCTGCATGAAGCTGAGCAAAAGACTGTGTCTTGTGGTTTAAAAACAGCTGGCTGCTTGCTCCTTAGGCATTAGGAAGAGCCCACAGCTCCTGCTCAACTGAAACAGCTCTGCAGTTCCCCCCACTTTTGCCAAAATCCCAGCTAAAACGAGATGAAATGTTGTTTTATATGACAAAAATCCCAGCTAAAATAAGATGAAAGCTGCTCTGCTTCATGGCCAAAAATGAGACAATCACTTCCCTTCAGGACCAGTGCTCTGAAGTCACATGGTGGTTCCTACACCACTTCACCTGCAAGTGCTTCCCCTGCACCTAAGCAGTACAGTTTGGGGTAACAAGACTTCAGAATTTCCCACAGGTTGTAGAGGAAAAGGATTTTTCCTTTTCAGGCCACAACTCCTCTTTCCTCTGCCCCGACCCACACACAGGTTTTGAGACAACCAAGGCAAGCCCCCAGCAGCACTGTGGTTCTACTGCTGGTGTTTTTCAGAAGGGTTTTTTGGTAACACTGAGCCTGAGTTATTGACCTGCCCTCCAAAAACAACCAAACCCACCGAGGCGTGTCCAGTGAGAACCATTGGAAATGGATTATGAACTGCCTGGAGGGACAGGAAAAAAACCCTCACTCCAGGCAGAGGTACCAAATGAGGTAAAGCTCCAATCAATGGCCCAGCACTGGCTGCTCTCTGCCATGACCTCTCGGGCCTTTTCAGGCAAGAAGTAAATGCCTCAGTTACTTTGTTTATCATCAAAAAGAAGCTTTAGGCAGATCAAATTGCTCACAGTGATCCCGGGGCCAAAGGGAGCTGCCTGTTTGTGCTCAGCCTCTAGGGCTCACCCAAGGCACCTCCTGCCTTTCCCAAGCCCCTGCCACTTCCCAATCTCACAGCTCCCCAAAGCTGGGACCCCCAGTTGTCACTACAAGCAAGATCCTGACAAATCCCATCCACTTGCACCCCAGTGTTGGCAGGTCAGGTCCCACAGGCATTGAGCAGCCTCTGTCCACAGCTGCCCTTCCCCATCTGAACTCAGCATCATCCCAAGCCCTCCCAAAAGCTCCCAACCACTACCCTCTGTGGGCCTTGCCCAGATGGTTTAACAATCCCAGGGTCTACCTTTCCACAAGGCCCTTCTCCAGTCCAGTATCACCTTGTCCCTACTAAAGACAACCCTGCAAAATAAAAGGAGTAGGATCTGCAGCAAGGCCTTCAGGATTGGGGATGCTGGAGGTGAGGAGCTGGACCCGAGCTGGTCCTGAGCATTGGCACCTGCTGCACCCCCAGCAGCGTGGACAGCAGGGGCAGAGGTTGGATCCTGCCCCTTTGCTTCACTTATCCACAGTGATATCCTAAAACAAACTCCTCCAGAAAGCTGGACAGAAACACCCTATGGCACCAAAGCACCACAGAGCTGCAAACACCCCCCGGGGACAGCTGGCTCACAATTAGTAACCCACCAGAGTCATGGACACGGATCTGTGTTTTCAGTCCGGTGTTAAATCATTGCTCAACAACCACAAGAATTCCTAAACTGTGGAAAAAGTCCAAAGGAGCAGAGCCACCGCCAGGACAGAAAAGCAAAGGCAGCTTTCGGGACATTTTTGCCATTCGGCTGCCACCTCGTGGGGAAGATGAGAGAAGAACCAGTAATAAAGTTTCCTGCCGCAACAAAGAAGGCTCGTTAGTCATGTAAACGCGTGGTACAAGCATTTTTCAACACCAAAAGCTGGTTTTGCAAGCCTGGAGGAACCATGTCTTCAGGCAGTGCTTAAGCAGACCCACCATGGAAAGGTCTCTCCCTCAGACGTGCTCCTCAAAACCCACAGGCAGAGACTCAGAATAGCAATTAATTTTCCCCAAACTGCTGCCATTTGCTGCCACAAGGAAGGCGAGCAAACAAAGAAACTGTGCAAGCTGTGCTGCCACCCCCAGTTTGACCTTAAGCCCAGGATAATAGGCACCACAAAAGGAGGAGTTAAGGGGTTTGCTGTCAGCAGCACCCAAAGCACGACAGAAGAGTGAAGAAAACCGAGGACTAAACCAAGCAAAACCAGATTGGCCCTTAGTGGAAAGCAGTTCTGAGAAGAAAGAAAATTGTTTGAAGTGAAATCACCAAGCTAAACTGAGCAGGGAGTTTCAAATCACCAACACACCACCAGCCTTTAGAACTGCTTTAAAACCAGCAGATTTGGTCTAAACCAAAGGCAATGGCAAATTCACTGACTTCAGTGGGAAGGCAGCTCCATATTCCGTTAGTTACTGTGAAGTAGTTGAGAGATGAAAAACAAACAGCCCTTGGAAGATGCTTTAGTGCATCAGTGGAACCATGTGCAGTGAGAAACCACCCAGTTCAATGAATAAAGGCAGTGCAAGCAGACAAAAAAAACCCAACCCTCCAAGTCACAAATCAGTTCTCACATTTCATCAACTCTTCTCCCACTGAACAACAGAACCCGCTGAGGAAACAGCTCTCAAAGCAGCTTCAGAGCTGCAAGACCCCCACACCACCTCCCGTTAACTCATCTCCTTATCCCATCTTTGGGAGGATTTACCCTGCTGCAGCTGCAGCCGGGCCAGCTCCAGCCTGAGCTGCCTGTTCTCTTGCTTATATTTGGTGATGACAGCATCCTGCTCCTCCGCCAGGTTACGGATGTGACCCATGTAGCTGTCCATCTAGAAAGAGAAGGAAATGTTGCTACAACCCAGTGCATTCTGCTGGACAGCCCCTTGTCCTCTCCATCCCCCTGTATTTACAGGATAACCTCAGGTGTTTGTAGGATGCTGCTGCCGGGGGCCTTTGGAACATCTGGGGATGGTCCTGAGCAGACCGAAAGGGCTGGAAGGTGGGAGGGGATGGGATGGGATGGGGGGGATTTATCAACTCCCCAGCTCTGTGGGAGACAATGGGCTCACGGGGGCTGTTCAGTGCCCCAGCATGAGGAACGGGGCTACACAGCTGGGAGGTGGTGAGGGCAAGAGAGAAGTAGCTTTTTGGAGCTGTGAACCACCGTGAAAAATAAAAATAATAACATTTTTAAAGTAAATTTAAAACCAAACAAATAAATAAACCAAAAAGCACACCAAAACAAAATAAAACAAAAAAACACCCCAAAAGAACGGGCCCAGACGGTGCAAAACCACAAGGGGTGACTCTGTCCCCTTCCCCCGGCCCTTACGACTCTCATCTCCTTGGCCAGCCGCCTCCGCAGGTCACCGAGCCGGGCCTCGGAGCATCGCGTCAGGCGCTCGCCCGGCTCCAGCCGCTCCAGCACCGGGGCGGCCTCCTCCGGTACCGGGGCCTCCGCCTGCTGGGGAACCGAGAGGAGCCGTGAGCGACGG
>JANHGL010007191.1:0-28494 GCA_024611195.1 Ceyx melanurus | reverse complement strand
AAAAAGATCTGTTTGGAAATTATTGTTTGTAGCTTACTGGGTAAGTGAAGGGCATAATTTTCCCCTGTTTATCTCTGAACACAATTAGAGTATAACTGTTTACCTATCCTTGGTTCATATTTGTGAATCATTCTAAATCTTTTTTAAAGGGTAGAATGATAACTATGCAATGATGAACTGACCTCTCAAATAATTTACTGCACCCAGATTATAAATGTTCACTGAGTTTTTAAACCCTGAAATCAATATTGTGCAACTTTTACATGACCTGAAAAAATCTCATTGAAAAATATCATGAGATTAATCCATTAGCAGCAAGAGTATCAGTTCTGATGGAAATGGGAATTGATTATACAGCTAAACACAGGTGTTCTATGCAATTAACAGCTACTTTATTTAGATAATAGCTAAATATATATTTAATTCAATCTCCCAGTGTGTTTGAGGAAGACTGATGTTTATCACTAGCTGTCCTTGCCACCCTCCCAGGTGACATCAACCACAACATCTCTGTCCATAGCAGATGTCACAGGGCTTCAGAATTCCAAAGCTCAGCAGGCCTGGGATGAGGGAGCATAAAGTTACACAGACCCTGATGACTTGCACTTCAGTGTATAACAGATTAATTTTATATATCAGCTGTATATATCAATTTTATATCCATTTTATATGTGCTGCCCGAGGTGTGAGGGAGAATTTTAACAATCCTATCTAAAGGATAGAACCACATGAAAGTAGGATGAGAGAATTTGGGTTTCTTTTTCTTTTTCCCCCGAGAGGAAAATATTCTGCATTTTTTTTAGCACCAGATTTATCATTTCAACTTCTTCAATAGCATTTTAGGCAAACAGCTTTGCAAAGCAGGAGCTCCTGAGAAGCAGGTTAAAAGCTGGAAGCATTAGGGTCAGCCAGTGCTTCTATAGGACTAGACTCCTCTGCAGTTAAGAAGTTAAATCATTGGCTTACAAGTGATGAAACATTTAGGAGAAGTCAGGTCCTGTTGCTCTGAATGGATGAAAGGTGATTTATGGCCTTTATTGCAAACATTTAGCCTGTTTTCTCCACTCTCAGAAGCATAAAGCTATTTTTCCTGCCCAGTCCATGCTGCTGGCAACCACAGGAGCACAGTTCTGCTTCCATCCCTCTCTTGCTAGGGACTAATCTGCACCAGAGGATGCACAAATCTGACAGGAGCTGCTAAAGCTCAGCTTAAAATGAGCAATTTAAGGGTATAACAGTAAAAGAAATGCAAAGGGTTTGTGGTCTCCCTGAAAAACCAAGGCTTCACTCCTGCAGTAACTGGGATGGTTGTAAAGGCAGATTGTGCCCTCTTGAATTTGCATTGAAACCCACATGGCCAGCCCCAAAATGAGACTGATGATGGCAACAGACTAAAAATAACAAGATAAATATCCAAACCATCATCCCTAACAGGGAATTTCTGGAAGGCCAGGTGGACAAACTCCTACACCCTGTTTCTTCAGTAAAAAGGGTAGCACTCAGAGCTCTAATGCTCTGTGTTTTAAAGCAATCTTTGATCTGAGAGTCTCAATTTTCCACTTTTCCTTGCAAGGTGGGTGTTACTAAACAAGGGAACTAAATAACTTGCCCAAAGGTCTGCATGGCATCTAAGGCAAGCCTAGGAAGGGATTCCTGTTGCCTGGTTGTAACCACACTGAGTGTTTCTGGTTTTGCTCATCTCCCCTTGTGTAGCTGATTCCTTCCCCTACAACCAAGGATCTCATTACATCCTGGACCTGCCCACCCTTAGGAGAATGCAACACCTTTCAAAGATCAGTGAGCTTTGTTCATCCTAAAAGTTAGTGAGCCTGGGATGAGTGCACTGCAATAAGAACAAGTTAAAAAGTGATGCCAGAGCACATCAGCCAGGATCTGCCATGTGGAGGTTAAGCAGCAAGGCACAAAGCAGACAGTCAACTTGAAGTCAAAGAGAAGGATCTTCTTTGGGTTACACTTTTTGTTTTAAAGTGGCTAAAATTCTTCCAATATCCAGAGAAAAAGGAATTTTAAAGCAACTCTCCATTGACTTCAGAGCAGGACGAGTGCAGCTGAAGGCAGATCTCAGCAGTTCAAGCTGTGGGTGTTCACAAAGGGATCCATCAGTCCAGTGGTTTCCATCCTTTTTTGGATTCTGTCCTTCCAATAGATCATCCAGTTCCCATAGTGTGAATTTAAACCTCAAGACCAGAAGTTTTGAGACCAATGGTGTTGGGCTGAGGACCATCACTGGCCTGGTCAGGGCTCGTGAACCACTGGACTGATGGTATCCCAGATTGTGCCAGGAGGTTTGGATCAGTTTAATGAACTGTACAGAAAGGCAAGGAGGAGAAAAACTCCAGGAGTTGCAACTAAAGCCCCTGGGGTGCCTCAGGAGACTCTGCCAACAGTCATTTCACAGAAGCAGTCAGGCCAGGCTTGGGCCCACCCTGCAGGTGAGCTGGGAACCAGAGACAGCATCTACTTTCTGTCATAACAGAAACACACAGGAGTTATGTTGTCCTCTTGGTGAAGTTACAAATAATCCCATTTTCACCCATGGAAAGGAGAAAGCCTTCATGAGATCCATCTGTCCTCCAGTTCTTTGCCAGATGACCCTGATTTTTTCCATGGGTAGATCAAGGCTGGTCACTGATTCTCATGAAAGCAACGAATTCCCTCCTCCTTGGTCTGGTTATGCCAAATGCATCCCTGCTGGGTCTCTGCTCAGAACAATCCTCTTGCTCCATGGATCAGCCTGCTCTTTGCTTCATTGGCCTGAAGCAGCTCTCCCTCCCTGGAGGTGACTCAGGGATCTACATCCTTCCCTATTACCAAGCACACCATGGCCAAAAAAATACTTCATAACATTCCTGAAGCTTCCAGGCAAACTCCAATTCTATTTCTTCGATCTTTTTTTGTTTAATGATTATTTCTAATTGAGGGAACAACAGCACATCAATAACTCAGGATTCTACATAGTCCTCTCTCTCACCCTCCAAAGCAGTAAACTAGCTATTACAGATGGTCCCTTGACTGTTCTATCTCCTGAACTGCTTCTGGAGACTGAGAATGGCCAACCCATGCTCAGTCAGCCAAGGACACTTCTAAGACATGTGAAGAACCGATTTCCTAACACCAGGAAATTTCCCTTATGCAGAGGTAGCCATGGATTTAATTGCAGTTGTGATGGGTTTACAGCAACACACTGGTTGTGGAAATCCCTTTGATAAGAAGGTATCTTTAGGAAGCCACAACCCAAAAGGTGTTAAGAAAGAGATGTGTTGTTGGATGGGCATAAAATCAGTTTCTACCACCCTTCCAATTCAAGTGAAATATGCAGGAGAAAAAAGAAAAGGAATAGACTCTATGTGGCTTGTAATGCCTGAACAGTCCTGGATAATGGATGAGCCAGCATCTCTCAGCTGTGCTGCTGTCAGCTCTGCCTTCTCAGTCCTTCCAGGTGATCTTCAGTGGGATTTCAGAAACAATCACACTATGACTGCAGCTTTACTGGCCCCTGTATTTTTCTCAGCATTACTGACTCATGTTCTGTCAGCTTGACACAGGTTTTCAAGCATTCAAATGGGAATAGAAACATTTTCCTGACACTAGAGGGGGTGTGACATACCCTTCATTTGCTCCTCCTTGATCATACAATGCATTTCTGAGCATGATATGATGAAGTTGATTTGCCAGGTATGGAAATCAACTGCTGGTGATGGGTATAGAGCTGAGCTGCAGTATAACCCATGCACCCCTCGAGAGACATACAGATACATGGACACCAACAATCAACATGGATAAGATGGCAAATGTATTTGCTCCTCAGTGAGGTGGTTTGAGAGGAATTTGCTGACATACTCACAGAGCTGGTCAAGGGTCATACCTTCTATGGTAATGGCTTGGTCTCCTCTCCTCTCCTTGGTCAGGGCTGCAGCACTGTGGTGGTAAAGTTCTGCTCCACTTTTTGCAGACCCTAATCTGTTCACCAGCTGAAGAGAATCATGTGGTACTGAATGAAATGCAGGGTGCTTTTGCATAATAAAACCTCCCTGTACTGCCTCACAAATTCATTGCAATGGCATCAGAACAGAAATGGATGAAGCTGTGACCCCCAAACTAGTGTTTGAACAAACACACTGCTGCTCAGAGGAGTTCATAGACTGGTTTGGGTTGGAAGGGACCTTTGAAGGTCATCCAGGGACATCTGCAAGTAGATCATGACAAGATTTTGCCACAAATGACTTGCACATCAGCTAACAATGATTTGCAGTTTGCTCTGCAGCCTGTGACTCAGTCCTGGGGTAGCTCTGTCTCTACCAACAGGCCCAGATTCCTGCTGTACAGCATTTAACTGGCAATTCATTAACTGGTCTTTTGTTTATCACCCATCAATTTTCTGAGTCTTAGTCAGCCAAGGGAATACTGGACCTTGGGATCTTAGCTAACAGCAAATACAAGGTAATGTGGCCTTGCTAAAATTCTAGTAGAAGTCTTTGAATTCTACCCAGCTTCCTAAAGTGGGTAGAAACTTTATCTGTGGGATAAAGTTTGACCCATGTTGATTTCAACTGTCTATTGTCAAGCCTTGGGAGTTTATTTCTATTTTATCACAATAAATGCATAGACCATTACTAACTTAGAAACTATTTCACAGTACATTCACTTATTTAGATGCTGCCACCTGTGTTTCCTAAATTAATTTGAATATAGTATCTAGAGTTAAATTCTTGCTTTTGGCTTTGGAAGGATTCCTTAGAAGGAAAGGATGAATCTGTTCTAATTTAAAGACAGTCCAGAATCAGAATGTCATGTCAGAAAGGCCCTAAACTTTGTAAGAGGTACCTCTAGAGAACTGGATCCAGATTTAAACTACAGAACAAGCACATTCAATTATTTGAGCAACCAAACTATCAGAATATTCTAAAGCTTTTTGGATGCTGGCAATCCAGATCTAGTTCAGGAGAACCTGACTTTGTATAAACTTTTTTTAATATAATTACTCAACACTAATCTCATGCAATGGATCTCTCCCAGTAAAATGAATTCTCCTTCCTATGTCATATGGCAAGCCTTGAAATGTCTCTGAACTTACTTCACATTCATAGTGTCCCATGTCTTCATCAGAAGGATTCTTAACCACCAGGACTAACATCCCACTCCTTGGTTCACTGAAAGTCTGGTATTTACTTGTGTCCTTCAGCATTACACCATCTTTGTACCATCTGCAGGAGGAAAACACTGAGTATCAGCCAGGAAAAAAATGTGCAATGTCAAGAAAACCCCAACTAACTGATCCATCTATCAAACAACTTGGGAATGAATCACTAGGCAAATATTAGGATCCTGGAAGATAGGACTACAGGTGACTAGATCATACATGGATAATAAAATCCACAGTTTATCAAAAAAAATAATCTCATGCAGGGTAAAGGGCTTCTAATCATGTGAAACTATGGCAAACTGTCTGAACAATGCAGACTGGTTGCACTTAGCTGGGGTTAAGGAGGAAGACACAGAGAAGAAAGGGTCATAACCTTGAAAGAAAGGGCAGGAGACTCTTCTGAACATGGAAAACAGAAAACCAGGATTTGTTGCAGGGTGACTTGAAGAACTGACCTGACTTGAGGCCGAGGTGCTCCTTCAATAGTACAGGTAAACTGAACATCTTCACCCTCAACAAGATAAGCATTTCTGACCTTGTTCACAAACCTTGGTGGCACTGCAAGGCAAAGATAGATGGAGTTAGTGGCTGGAAATGTGACCAGTATGAAGGATGTTTCCCTGCTGAGATAATTCTTATGATATCTGCACACAAAACACCAAAGAGCAAACTTTTTGATCTAAGACCAACTGACTGCACCTCTACACATTGTGTTACACAACTTCTCCAGTATCTTAATATTCATATTTAAGGTATATTCTATAGCAGGCCCCCCTTAAAACAATGCACTGTGCAGGACTTTACCTTGAACAAGGATTTTTCCCAAGGTGCTGGCATTTCCAGCAGGACTGGAAGCATAGCACATGTACTGTCCTGAGTCAGCACCTGTGAGGTTGTCCAAGATCAACGTGCAGGAACCATCAGGATCTTCTATTATAATGTGATGGGGATCCACCTCCACAGACTTTCCATCTTAAAGGGGGAAAAAAAGTCTGTGTGAAGAGTTTAGTAGCAATTATGTTTACTCCTTGGGAATTTAACCCAGCTTTTCAGCTTGAGAGGACCAAGAGTTTAACTGCAGCTGATGCTGGGAGTTGAGGAATGAGCTCTCCATCCAATTCTCTACCTAACATCCTCTGGGCAAAGCACTGTTGAGGGATCTCATTCATCATAAATCCTCATTTAAAAGTAAAATTCTCCCAGAGTATGTGCTGTCCAGTTATAGCTCTGTCTAGCTAGCCAAAGAAACACCCCCAAGATGACCCTAAACCTTCAGAAGAGATCTCTGCAAGGTGTGAACTTTGAGCAGAACTGTTTTCTCTGAAATACAGTAATGCTGGGAAAAAAAACCCCATGCCTGGGCTATGTCAAGGAAACATCTTAGCTCAAACAGGTTGGTTATTTACTAGAAGTTTCCTCAAGATGAGGGCAATCCTGAAAACAAAGGGTTTATCAACTCATTGGAAGATCTGTGGTGTTTGGGTGTCTTAGTAGCTAACTTTGGTCAGCTTTTAGACTGGCCTCTAACCAGGTAGCACAGAACAATATAGATGGAGAAGAAATCTGGAGGATGCACCTCCAGACTTGCTGCTCCTACCTTTGTACCAGCTGACAGATGGCTTGGGAGCTCCTGTCACTTTGCAAGCCAACTTGACTGTCTCTCCCAGCTCAGCTGTACAGTCAGCCAGTTCCTCCTCAAAGTCTGGAGGTACTGAAAGAACAGAATAAGCATGTTAGAGGAGAGGGGTCCTGTCCATAGGATGCCTGCTGCAAGTAAGATAGGAGTAGCTATAAGTTTTGCATATATGTGAGGTTCAGAATGGAAATCTGAACAGGAAATTTTAGCAATTAATGTTTTTCAGGTGACTTACTGTCCTTGCTTCTCTAAGGCTAAATTCAGTCTGTCGAATCTCTGCTGTTGGCTGTAAAAATGGGCCATTTAAAAAATGGGATTTACTGATGATCTGGAAGCATTTCATACCATTATTTGAATAAGCTCACCCATTCTTCAGACACGAGTTGTCACAGTTAAGACAATTCCCCAGTTCAAATCCACCTTTGATCCATCAAAGACAAGCCACATCAGCTGAAATGCCAGCTCTTCTCAGCACATCAGCCTGTGTTTTCCACACTTGGGTTCTGGACATTGAAGAGTAATTAGGAACTTACTCTGCTATTGCTTAAAAAGCTGTACAGGTCCTGTGGGACCACTGCCACCTAAACTTAGTCACTCAGGGACATATAGCTGTGGCTGCCTCCATGGTACATGGAGAGAGACAAACACCACTGTCCCATCTTGACAAGAGTGTGTTCCCCAGCTCAGGTGGAAAACCCTGCAATAACCATTCCATTAAAAGCTTGCTGTGCTGTCACATCATGGGAGTTATTTACAATCCCCAATCCTAGTTCAGTTCGAGAGGTGACAAATAACCCTCGGTGGTTCCTCACCTTCTTTTACCAACCTTCCTGAATCAGAGAGACCACCCAAGAGAAAACTAGGAGGTTTGGGTTGTCATGGGCCATACTCACTCCAGATGGGCTCACTGATCCTCTGCTGTATGCCACAGATATCCTTCACCCAGGAGTTCTTGATATTCACAGTTCGTGCCTGGAGGAGGTACTTGCGGACCAGGTCTTCCCTCTCGTGCCAGATCTCAAAGGCTCTGTCATCCCCTTCCACAAGGTCATTCACATCTATGTTGTTCAGCTGCATGGCAGAAGGACAAGCATGTCAACGTGTATCCTGTGTTTTCTTAGATCCTACAGCTCAAATTCCAGAGGTTAGGACAGCTCTGGACTTAGCCTTTGTGAACCAGAACCAGTCGCAGCCAGGGTTTGAAATGGAAGCAACACCAGCAAGTCTCCTACTCCCAGTGTGTACCCAAGAGCTGTGTCATTCTCATCAAAGCCACATGAGCTGCTCCAACAGCAGCAGGGATAACTCACACTGGTTTTTAAGATGTTTTCAGGCTGGGTGAGCAAAGCAACGTGGCTTTGGCTGGACAATATTAAAGGGTGGGCCACACCAGCACTACAGTGCAGAGCTGTTGGGCACAGGAACAGCTTCTGTGAAATCACAGAGAAGGCCCTTTCTGGACTTTTTTTCCCCCACCTTGGAATTTAAATCTGCCTGTCAGTGCCCAGCAGGCTACAGATAAGGACATTCAGAAGACCCTGATTGGGCTGGGTCAAGAACTCCATGGGGTTTTGGTTCCTTTTTTGAATGGAGTTGAACATTTGGAAAAACTTCTGCCATTTCATGAAGTTTTAATCTAAGCTCTGAATGTCTAAAGGTGAGTTGGTCAAATCCTCTGGATTTTTCCTTTCTAAAGAGGAATTTATGCCAAGAAAGGACATAACAGCAGAGGGAATCACTGGGAATGTAGCATATGACTAAACCAGGATTTCCTTGAATTTACTACCACCATTGCAGACTGACAGAGACAAACTCTACAAACATTAACAAACACTACAGGCAGAAAAATATCACTTAATAAATAATAATAAATATTGAATAAATGCTTGTATGCGTAACCTCTTAGTAGACCACAAACCCTACTCTTGTTTCTGATAGTTCCTGCTTTGTTTCTGACAGGTTTGAAATGCCCTTGGGGAAGATGTGATGATCAGACCTTCATGATGTTCTTGAAGATGTAACTGTAGGTGTCTGTCTTTGTGTCTCGTTTTGGTTTGCAGATCACAATGTAATTTTTGAAGAGGAAAACATGTCTTTTGTGTCCTTTCCAGGCCATTCTAGCTCCTGGAGCTCCTTCCCACACAATAAAGTGACCCTGATAGAAAAAAAGAAGGAAGAACACACAGTGAGCATTCTGCAACAATCACCATGGTGATGTCACACCATTTTTTCAGTGAACAGATAACAAATGTTTACTGGTTCAGCATCACTTGAGGTGTTTCTGGTTTATTACAGCACAGCAGATTGTTTCTAATGCTAAAGGTGATGCACCAGACTGACAGAACCCCCAGGGGTGTGTGCAGTGGTTGTCATTACTTTGACATTTATAGATGTTGTTCTTTGCTGCCAGAAAAATTCAGAGCTCACTTTAAGCAGGCAGACTGCACCATGGAAAATGATGTCCTGTGTGTTCTGTGGTAACTTTATACACTCATTGGCCTGGACTGGGTGAGCTCTGGAGGTCCCTTTAACCCAGACATTCCTATGATTCTATGATCTCTGAAGAGCAAGAAAGGCAATAAGCAAATCAACTCTGTCAGAGATGATTTCTAAAGGAGCTTCTTGTAGGACCTGAGGCTACTAAGGAATGAGTGAAGGCAGGCACAGCTCTCCTGCTGACTGAGGGACTCCTGTTACCTGTCGGATGGGTTCTCCAAGGCTTTCCAAGGTCCCTGGGTAGTTCTCAATGAGTGACACATGGAGGTTGTTCTCTGCTCTTCTGCTGAGAGCAGACACAATGGCATAAGCCTGCTCCAGCAAAGTGCAGTTTTGGCTGTTTCTTGCTTTGTTCCTGATTAATTCCTGGAAATGAATGAAGAAAATGTTACTGGGGAGTCAGGGAAAAAATAATTCCTTGAGAGCTTAAGTTTCTCAGTATTTTTCCAGCTCTTTCATCTTTTATCCTATTCTTTCACCACGTGCTGCTTGGCTACTAAAGTCTCCATGTAACACAAGCTCTTCACCTTGATTATAGTCTGGTACTGCTGGATCCTGTTGATGGGCTTTTCCAGGTAGTGCTGCAGTGGTGGGATTAGTGGCTGTGAAGGATCTTCATTAGCTAAAAATTCATCTGTGTATCTCTGAAAAAAATCCAAGAAGAATGATGAAAGGTTATTATAAAGAACAATAGAATCAGAGAGTGGTTTGGGGTGGAAAGGACCTTAAAGTTCATGTAGTTCCACCCCCCTGCCACAGGCAGGGACACCTCCCACTAGCCAAGGCTGCTCAAAGCCCCATCCAACCTGCCCTGAAACATTTCCAGGGATGAGGCATCCACAACTTCCCTGGGCAGCCTCTGCCACTGTCTCACCACCCTCAAAGTGAAGAATTTCTTCTGCTTTTCCAGTGCTTCCCATAGTGGGAAACTATGATTCAAACTTGAAGAACTAGATGGTGTGAAATGAATGTTCTGTGTGTGCTTTCACTAGTGAAAAGTTTCTCCCCTGAGCAGCTGGAGTAGAGAAACAGGATTTCCCCATTTACAGTGGTGTTTTCTGAGAGTTTGATTTGGCCCTTAAAACATCTGTTAATTACAATTACATAATCACAGTCATTGTATCTATATAATCTTTATAATAGTCATAAATTCATAAATGTGGTCACATGTCAATTGTACCAACCAGGATGAGCTAGACAGGAATACAAAAGCATTCTATTTACCAATGATTTCCCACAAAAATACTTAATAATCCCTTTCAGGATCACACTTGTCAGCAATAACCACATTTCTTGCTGTGTGGGTTATAGGATGTGTGTTCAGCAGGTATTTTGGTCACTGGTTTACCTTGTAGAAGTCTTGGACAGCTTTGCTGACAACAATAGACTCAGCCTGCACCCTCCCCACCAGGTACTGGATGTACTTATTAAACTCTGCCTCGTGCTTGATGAAGCACATGGCCACATCATCATCAGTGTCACACTTCTGCAAGCCTTGGAGGAAGACACTGTGGAGACAAAGGAAAAAGGACATCTGAGGAGAAGGTGATGGAATGAGGTTAGAATACAGGCCTGGAATCTAGGACTTTAAAACAGATGATTTCAGGTTATCACATGTTAAAGGAATTGACCAAAGGAACTCAGGGTATTGTCATGTTGGCATTAAAATTCTCCATGTCTCTTCATTCAGGGGCTGGAGTGTGTCCAAAGACAAGCAGAAAGATGATGAGGGGGCTGCACCAACCCAGGACAGGTTGTGTCTTTATAAATAGAGACATCACTCAAGTTCCTCTAGGACCATGCTGCCTTTTTATAACAATCCACTGCTTCTCAGTGAAATTTGTCTGGAAGGTTAAGAAAAGAAACCACAGATCTGAATCCTTGAAGCTCTGAAGGGTATTATGGGAGTTCCAACCCTCTGCTCTGGTTTAAGTTGTGGCAGCATCTATCATCCAAAAAGGACCATCAGTTCCCTTGCACCTCATCACTGCCTGAGCTGCACATCCTTCAGAGTAAGGACAGGTGCTGTGGCTCTGACACCAGCTATGGGAGCCACTCTCTGGTCCCAGCTGAAGACATGTGGGACTGCTCACCTGGAATGGAAACGACCAATGTCATCAATATTTCTGAAGATGGTGGATTTCTGACTGGCCACTGCTCCTGGGACACTGGGGCAGGTCTCAGTGAACTTGAGGTGATGAGTCTGGAGGAACTGCAGGTCTTGAATGTAATCCTCTTCTGAGATTAACAGCTCTTGAATAAGAACACTGAAAGGAAGACAAATAGGCAAAAAGAAAGCACAGAACATCTCAGTTATCCTTGTTAGACATGCTGAGAGACACCCTCAGAGACAGGGCACCCCAAAGTACAGAGGCACTGAAGAGAAATCAGTGAAATCAGAAAGCTTCCAGAATTCCACCCTGTAACACCCCTCTTTCAAGTTACCTAATATGACTGAGGTTGCCTGAAATATTTCTAAGCTGAAATCAATGGTAAAAATCAAACAAAGACAGAAAAAAAACAAATGACAAGTCTGAGAAAATAGAGGGTTTGCTCAGTTCTGGGAAACTAGAGGTGGCAGGAGTCAGCAGAACAAAACCAGTGACTCTGACAGGCAGGACCTAGATGTCAACAAAAAAGCTAGTTCAAAAGGCTGAAAAACTCAAAGGTGCAAATACCAAATGACATGAGCTCACCCCAGCTTCCTTTTGTATTCATCTTCAGAAACAAACTCCCCAGGGAACTCAGGAGCTTCAGTCATTCCCCACTCTGGTGACAGCTAAAATGCAAGAAAAGGAAAGAAATGTTATGAACAGTGATTTTATGAAGGCACACTGAGGAATATCTCTCATGTATTCACAGTCCCATCCAGCAACTCCTAAATAATGTGAATTTCTTCTTTTGCTGGAGGGTGATGAGGTCTTTCAAACCCAGACACCCCTGGGCACCCACAGAAATGTTGGCACCTCCTCATCCAACACTCCTAGCAGAAGAGATGGATCTGAACACGAGCAAGGGATTTTACAAGGAAAAAAAAATGAACACAGCATGATCTGTCACCTTTAATTTCTTGTCCAGATAAGCTGGAGATACCCAACCCTGTCGGGAAGGGCTGGATTTGGTGGGTTTAGTCCTGACCAGCCATTTCAGAGGATGAGCTGAATCCAGGACTTCCACATATTGGCCTTCCTTCAAAGTGATGGCTTCCCTGTCAGGAGCAGCAGGCACGTAGTCAGCTGTCACCATGTAGACATCAAAGATCTGCAGGCATGAAACAAGAGTTATGGTGTGCTCTGAAAACAGAATCAACACCAGCAGAACACAAGTGTTTAGCTGTGGTTCATGTTTGATTCCCCAGCTCTTGTACAGCAAAGAGAATCACTGTTTGAAACACAGTTCCCAGGAGGCCATATTTTCACAAGTATTTGAGGTGTTTTGTCTTTACATTCTGAAACAGTGGATTTTTTTTTCCCCAAGGCAAAACAAACAGTGTTCCTGGAAATGTCAAAATAGGTTAACATTTCCAATATTTTTTTTTTCTCCTTTTAGAAAGTGTTTGAAATGAACACCCAAAAAACTTGTAATTTTCACAGAATTCCCATTTTTCTCATGAAGAACAAAGTTTTTCTGACCAACTCTATCCAAGGCCACAGAAAATTTAGCTCTGATTTTCTGAAGCTCACCCATGAAAGCAAAAGGAGCCAAAATAAGGTATTTTTGACCACATTGACTTGAAGAAATTTGTTCATGATACACAGTGAGCATCAGAATTTGACTCTCTGTGCTCAGAGACTCACTATTGTACTACTAAATTCAAGTGAAGTTCATCCCTAAATGGGATGGAGATCCTTAAACCCCAGGAGATGGTCATTCTAAGTCATTCTAAGTTAAGTTTTCTCCTTGTGTCAAGCTTATTTTTAAAGATTTCATACCTCTCCTCTGGAATCCCCATCTTCAGATTCAGAGGATGACTCCTGAGCAATGGATGAAGGTCTGGACCGTCCGTGGCGAGGAGATGCAGAGGGAGTTTTGGATTCATCATCACTCTCTGCACCAGGCACTCGAAGTTTAGCTGAAAACCAGAGCAACAGCAAAGAGTGAAGATCTCCAATTGGAACTGAATGTATAATATTTCCATTTCAGAAGCTCAAATATTGCCTAGGAAGAGAATTTTTAGTATTTAATGTAATCTAGTGATATTTAGGATTAAATAAGTGTGACGTTTTAATGCTTGATGTTCACTTCACTGCAAGAATCTTTGCAGAGGACATAATGATTTTATTTTTATTTTTTCTCATAGAATCCTAAAATGGGCTGGAAGGGACCTTAAAGAACACCTAGTTTCATGGGCAGGAACAATTCCCACTGGACCAGGTTGCTCAGAGCCCCATCCAACCTAACCTGGAGTATTTCCAGGGATGGGGCATCCACAACCTTTCTGGGCAACCTGGGCCAGTGTCTCACCATCTTCACAGTGAAGAACTTCTAATATCTAATCTAAACCTACCTGACTTGAGACTCAGGAGTGAGGAGTATCTGAGGGACTCAAAATACCCAAGATATTCAAATTGTACTTCCATTTTTACAACTTTCCTTCCCCTCTAAAGCTTACAGGAACTCCTGCTTATTGAAATAAACACCATAGCCATCAAATGGGCACTATTCCCAAACCTTCCCATGCTGTTGGAGGGTGGTTGTCTCAAAACCTGCTTCATAAATCTCACTGGTACTTGAAGACCAAATGATACTTAAAAACAAAAACAAAAACAAAACTGCACCTTTTTTTTTGTACTCCTTACCCTGAGTTATTTTTGCAGATACCATTTCTGAGATCCGTGAGGTGAGTTTCTGGAAGAACTCTTCTGAGCCAACATCAGCTAATGAAATTGGGCTTTTGGGCACACCACCTACAAGGTCTCCTGGAAAAAAAACCAGAGTTTTTTGATTAAGCAGCCAGTGTCATTAGAAAGTCATCTTCTTTTGAGTAACAACAACTTCTGTGGAAGGAAAGTCTGGTTTTCTTCACTTCTCCTGCTTTTAAAACTGTGCTTGCCTCACATTTCATCCCAAATCCACCCCTGAACAGAGATCAGCCCTGGAAGGTTCCAACATTTCAGGTAGTTTCAAGAAAACAGGACAAAAGTAGGTGGCAATCATGAAGTGCACAGACAATTCCAGCTGCAGATGTGAACAGCAGGAGTAGCAGAGAGAAAACAGCTTCTCTTACCTTCTCTTGTTTCAGAGGGTTGAATATCTCTGAAAAAGGAAAAGTAAAGCAGAGTTAAAAGTCAAAATACGTAGTAAGGAGAGCTAGATAAGAAACACTCCCTCCTTGTCACACCTACATGAAGATTGGGAGTATCTACAGCAGGACTCTGGTTCACCTACAGGTGCTGGTAGCTATACCAGGGCCAATAAGAGAAACTGAGGCACAATGTGGGCACACAAACAGTTGGGTGTCTTCTGGTGCGAACTTCAGCCTGGGGGGGCCAACCACTTACCCCAGTGTGGTCATGATGGCTTCTGACACCATCACACGCTCCTGGGTCAGCACTTCTGCCTCTTTCACTGCAAGATGAGGGTTTCTCGTTAGAGGACAGAAAAGGGAATGTTCTTTTGATATATTTAATGTAGAAATGTTGTTACTGGCAACACTGGAATGTTAAATCTGCCATCCTGACCTGGGATAAATACTCTCAACTTAAGTGAAGCAAATCATTTGTTCCTCTCCCAGTTCACATAGGTGCATGTTTGACCCATTTCTCCACACTGGTCAAGCTATGCTCCTGGAGCTCTTGGAACAGCAGAAATGTAACATGCAAGGAAGGGTAACAGAAAAATGGAGTCCTTACTGAGGGATTTGTGCCTGGAGAGGCCCTGGAAAACTCTGCAAAGGGTATTAAATAACTCCAGCTGCTTTAAGGTCATTCTACAATACAAAATAGCAGACTGAAGGACTCAAAATAAATTTTCAAATGTGACTTTTTCTGGCTATTTTTACATTGTTTTTCTTCCTTTCTTTTTCCTTTGTGCTTAATTTGATTGTTTCTGGAACTTCTGCTTATATATATATATAAAGATGCAGCTGCTAATCCAAGATAGGAGCAGAAATTATAGATTATATAGGGACAGATTATAGAAGTAGAGTGCAATGAAACAAAGCAAGCAAAGTCATGGCTCATCTTGGGAAAAAATCCTTTTTTTTCAGTTATGATTTGATTAATTTCCATATCAGTCATGCTTGTTTTTTCTCTTAGGTACTGTATAAAAACTAAGACAGAGAATGTGTTTGTATAGCAACAAAGACTTACCATCTGCAACTTCCAGGTTGGCAGTGCAGATGGACTGGCCAGCCTTGTTGGTAGCAATGCAGGTATAAGCTCCACTGTATTTCTTTTTCACATCCAAGAGGATTAGACTGTGATGCATATTTGAACTGGCAAGTTTATAGCCAGGTGTGTCTGGTTTGATCCATAGGATGTCTTCCCGAGACTCTTCCTTCAGCCAAGTAATTGTGGGTGGTGGATGCCCTACAGGAAAAACAACACAACAAGCTTTAATTTTCCTCTGTTCCTTCCCTACAATGCTGAGCCATGCTGTGAGTAAATGCTATTTTTATCTCTTTCCTGATACTTTTCCAACTGTAACAGGCATAATGCATAAGAAAGGAACATAAACCTTTCTAGATCACACTCAGAAGGACCTTTTTGAACCTTTTTAAACCTTTTTGCAAAGCCAAAGCTGTTAACACATCTTCATAAGATTAACAAGTGTTATTATCCCTGTTTTTACATCCAGGAAAAATGGAAGTGAAGATACTTGAGATGTTTTCCTGGAAAGCACAAAAACACCTCTTACAAAGTTGGGAGTAGAGTCCCAGGCTTCAGGAGACAAGGTTGCAATGATTTGGGCCCAGGGAGTCTAGAACGTGTCATGAAGTTATGCAACTGAAGAGTCATGCAAGGAGGCAAAGTGTCTATCCACTTACCTTCAACTTTTACAGATAATGTGATGCTTGCACCTTTTTTCACCTTCTTATTAGTAAATCTTTCTAGGAACCTTGGTGGGATCAGCTGCTCGTGGGAATCTGGAAATGACATTAGTGATGAACATGGTGACACCTTCTGTGTGAGTTTAGACTACTGAAAAATTCCTGGGGGTTCTGTTATCACCTGCTATGGCTTCTCTTACCTGTGTCTGCTGGTTCTTTCTCATTAGGATCTGCAACACAAGGAGAAAAAACCCCAGAATTACAAATGCTTTCCTTTCTGTCCACAAATTGAAGGAAAAAAATAAATCAATAGAAGACTCCAGGGGGTTACATCTTGCAAGATCTATTACACAGAATGTCAGTGTGATGGATCAGAGGCTCTCAGTTTTAATCAAGTGAACCATTCAAGTTAATAAGGTTGTTCAGGAAAGAAACACATTTATGAGATAACACTTCCTACAGAAGTGATGCAGCTCATCTTTGGGCTGCACAGTAAATTCACAGGTGAGCATTGGAATGGAAAATGGAAAGAGCTACTGGAGGAGAGAAAAAAAGGGGCTCAAAACCAGTCCAGTGCCTACCTTTGACCACCAGCCTGGCCGAGGAGTAGGCAGAGCCAGCCGAGTTGATGACAAAGGTGGAGTACTGCCCAGCATCTGCCTTGGTCACATCCCTGATTTCCAGTGAGTGGAATTCCTGTTTATCAGTCTTCAAGATACGATCTGAGGCCTTCAGGGGCTGCCCATTCTTGAACCAGTAGAGACGAGGCTGGGGGTACCCTGGGAGGAGGGGTCACAGACAGGGACAACACAACACGTTGGCAACTTCCATTTGGGAGCATCTCCAAACAGGCAGATCCTGAGCAGGAGCCAAGGAATCCTCAGCTCTGCCCAGGGCTGCTGTACCCAGTTAAGGAACAGCTGCAAAGTCATGAAATTCTATTTATCTGTTAAAGTTCTTTTCCCATCTCTTCAATTTCTGGAAGTCCCCATAGTGGCTGCAGGTGCAAATGCCTTCCAGGTTGGAAAGGAAGAGCTGAGGTCTGGCTTGCAAGGTACACAAAGAGAAAAGCTGAAGCCAAAATTGTTCTCATCCTTTTTAGAGGCAGCAATTGGAGAAAAGGAGAAGCTCTATTTCTCCCTGCCACAGATGGTCAACACCAGGAGGGTGCTTTCACAGTTTTTAGGTTGTAGCAGCCACTCCCTCATAAAGGCAAGTCCAGGACTGTTTCATTTATTGGACCATGGAGGGCACCCTCACTATCTTTTTTCTACCCCTCATTGCTCCTCCATAACTGATGGAGAGAATTAACAGGACTCAGTTTTCAGAAGCATGTGCCTGTAATTGTGCTTGGAGACCTGGACACAGAATGAGACACTTAATCTGCCTGAGTCTGCTGCAGAAATCAATGTTCATCATTGTAACCACATTCTTCTAGCTGTTTTGGGCAACCATGGTGCAGGAGTCACAGACAGGGTTCACAGCTGCAGGAAAGTACATTAGAAAACCCTGCCCAGCATTCCAACCTGACAGAAAACCTGGAAAAACTGACAGTGCTCCACTCACCTTTCACCTTCAGGTGAAATTTAGCCAGTGCTGCTCCAGGTGCCACATGAATATCATGAAGCTCATCAAAGATCTGGGGCAACTGCTCCTCCTCAGTGGTAGATTCCTCCTGTTCTCGGCTAAGAAGCAATTAGAATTAGTAAGTCAGCCAGCCAGAAAAGAATTAAGAGTGACAATCACCTATTTTAGGCTAATTCAGTCAGTGGGTTTTGTCATCATAACAACAGATTCAGCACTGTGTGAAATTAGGAGATCTCCAGAATAGCCTGAGGGCATCCAGGCAAGTTTGCACACGAAAACCATCCAGCTGCTGCAGTTCTTGCATCTCAGCTGGGTTGGCTGGTGCTTTATAACACTAAACTGGTCCTACTAGAGACAGCCAATCCAGGCTTGACATGAAGCCAGAAGTTAGGGAGGGCTGGAGGTCAATATTTTACCTTGAAATATATTCTTTGGCACTGTAGTAAGAAGATGTCTCTGTTGCATCTGCTGCTGTCTCGTAGTCAGTGCTGGTCACTGTTAAATGGAAAAGGAAACGTTTTCTGTAATCTCAGCTTTGAAGCTATTTTTCTTTTACTATAATGACAGTTTCACTGCTAATTTGAGTGGCTGGCTGGTTGATTTCACATTGCTACTGCAGCAGGATGTAACATTTCCATGGATTATGGAAAACACCTCTGTTTATCTGAAAAGCTTCGATCAGAGCCTTGCCTTGGAGTTGGCAAAACCCAACTAAACCCACAACGTTCACAAGTGAGACACTTTGTGGGCAACACATGATTTTTTTTTATGATGTATATGGTGTTTTTCTTGAAACAAAGATTTCTCCAACTCTCAACAGGACCCTTTCCCTTGTTTTTTCTTCAGCAGTTTTGAGACTTACAATCCACTCGAAGCTCAGCCTTGGTTGAAGCCACTCCCATGTTGTTTTCAGCAAGGCAACGATAAACCCCCATGTCAGTGGGGACCACAGCTGTGATGATCAGCTGGTGACACCCTTCCTGGTCCTCATTGATCATGTAATGATCATTTTCTTCAATAGCTTTCCCATCCTTGAACCAGCGGACGGTGGGGAGAGGTTTGCCAATGACGATGCAGTCGAAGCTGACTGGGTACCCGTCTTGTACCTCTTGGTTTTGGAGCTCAGTCATGAACATGGGAGCTAAAGTCAAGGGAGTTAGGAGAGAAGAAAGGAAAAATGCTAGGAAGATAGTCCATAACACTGTGAGCACTGCAATACCCCAGCTGCAAACTGCACATGGACTCTGTTCCTCTCCTTATTGAAATAGTTTGTCTCCCTTGGGGCAGTTCTGAAAAGAGTTTCATTTATTGAAGTGTAATAATGACAGGTTTTGTGGCCTTATGACTGTAGTAGGGGACATTTCTATTGTGGAAAGAAGCTTTGTAGGCAAGTCAGTACTTTGCAGCCCTCTCTGGCATCACTAACCTCCCTTAAAATGAAAAAAAGTATTAAAAATTCATGTTTTTCCAAAAGTGCAAAGTGCAAACAAACCAATTACAAAGCAACTATCTGCACCAAATGAAAAACAAAGGCTTTGGAAGTTGTTGATGAATGAAACAAAGAGAAAATTCTGACCTGTTCTAGCTGGTTTAGTCAAAGACAGAGGTTTCCTTCACCTACCTGTATCAGAAGTCAGCAAAGGTGGAGGAGGTCTCCCTGCTGCTGGTGCAAACTTCCCAAGGGCAGGTGCTGTTGCTTTCCCAATACGCAGTTCCATTTTTTTAGGCCCTTGTTCCAGGATATCAATGTCCACAGGAATTCCCAGAGCACCAAACATCTCTCTGAATCGAGTGGCGGCCGTTTTTGCCTCGGACAAGATTTCAAACTTGATGTAGATGTACTGCTCATCCTCACGGTACGTCTGATGG
This sequence comes from Ceyx melanurus, assembly GCA_024611195.1. Classification (NCBI taxonomy): domain Eukaryota; kingdom Metazoa; phylum Chordata; class Aves; order Coraciiformes; family Alcedinidae; genus Ceyx; species Ceyx melanurus. The sequence continues at coordinate 8,751 of JANHGL010007191.1, read as the reverse complement.
TCAACCACCTCCACATCCCCTTCATCTGCACTGACAAACAGCTCTTCCTCCACATCTGATATCTCCGTGGAGATCTTGGCCCTGAAGAGCCTGTGAAGCCTCCTTCCAGCTTTCCTGAAGGCATCGTCCAGCTCGCTGCCGGAGGAGCTCTCCGTCTCGCTGTCAGGGCTGCCTTTCACCCGCTTCTCCTTCTCAAAGCCTGGAGCTTCCTCAGCACCTATCACCACCTTAGCAGTGTGGGAAACCTTGCCGAATTTATTGGATGCCTCACAGGTGTATTTCCCCGCATCCTTCCTGTCCAGGCCAGTGATAATGAGGGAGCAGGTCCCGTCGCTGTAGCTGTCTATGTGATAGTAGCGGCCGTCGGAGAGCTCCTGGCCGTCCTTCAGCCAACGCACCTTCATGTCACTTTTGCTGTGTGCCACACATTCCAGATGCAGTGTGCTTCCAGGCTCCCCAGAGAAATCTTTGAAGGTCTCAGTGAACACCGGGCATTCTTGCTGTTTGATCTCTTTCCTGACTTTGTAGCCTTTGAAAGCAGCTTGGATCTTCACAGCAGCCTTGTTCATGGAAGGGTCGTCTAAATCCGGCATTTCTGCTTCAGCTGGTTTAGCAGCTGGGGCAGTCACCACAGTCTCCACTGAGGATTTCTCCCACTGTTTCCATAATTTGCCTGTGGAGGTGGACTGAACCTTGCTAGTAACAGTGACGCTCTTCTTCTCAGCTTTCTTGAGGTAGTTTACTAGTGAGGGAGTCCCAGCTCTAGACTCATCGTCTGAGCTTGTGAAAGAGAAATCCGCTTCCCCCGTCCTAGCCAGCTCATCACATGTGGAATACTCCTCTGAGTAATAGTGAGACATCTCTGCTTCCTCCTTTCTCAGCTTCTGGAGCTTCTCATCCTCTTCAGGCACCTCGCTGATGGAATCCAAGGTGGGCTCTCTGCTCATTCGGCGTTTCTTGGCCAGAGCTTCCCAGAGGAGGTGAAGATCTCCTTCCTGGGCAGCCTCGGGGGGCAAACTGGGCTGGACATGGCCATCTACCAGCTCTTCTTGTTGTTTTGCAGGAGGTGCCTCCCTGGCAGTCTCTTTGAATGTTGTGCCTGCAGGAACCAAGGGGAATTAAATGGGTAAGAGGTTAAATGTTATTCTAAAACCTGGGCAGAAGAGTGTCAATGACATTGAACTAAATATTCTCCAGAGAACAAGATGTGCATTTAATAGAACTGGATGTGGTCCTGGGCAATCTGCTCTAGATGATCCTGCTTTGAGCAGGGTGTGGACTACTCTGTCTTCAGGAGTTCTTTCCAAACCCCATTTTACAACAGACTGCAGCTAAAGAAAGCTGGTGAAGATTTTTATCATCCATAGCCCGATATAATTTTCTTCTTCTAAGGTGGACTATTTCTGGTCTAAGAAGGAGTTGCCCAGTAGCATCTTCTCAGACCAAGAGCACTACCTTGGGACGTGCAAAACAAAGAGAAAAGAACAAGTACAAAGATTGGAAAATTCAGTGCTGTAGCTCAACCTCAAAGTCTGGGATTTCAAGTGCCACTGAGCTAGAATGAGATACTTACCTATCACAGACAACTTGGCTGATGAAATTGCTTCCCTGGAAGCAAAGGTCACCTCTCCAGAATGTTGTGGTTGGGCTTTTTTCAGAATAAGCTTGTATTTGTTTCCATCTGCTTGTACCTCCCAGTCCTCACCTGGCTGGATCTCTACATCATTACTGTACCAGGCAACCTCAGTGAGTGGCACAGCCTCACTCAGAACACAGCTGAACGTGGCTTTCTGCCCTGGAGAGACTTCCACATCTGTGAGGGGCTGCAAAACCTGGAGGCGCCATCCTGCAGATAAAAACAGGCAACCAAAGCCCTCAATTACAGAGCCAAATGCAGGCAAGAGACTTGGTGAACATTCATGTTGAAGCTCTGGACAGTCAGACCTTGGAGACTAAGGAGACCATGAAAAGGGAGGTTATGAGTGTCACAGAACAGAAGGTATCACTGAGGACTGAAACTTTCCAAACCTTCAGCAGAAAAACCAACCTAGTCATGTCTGTCTTCCCCAAGTATCAGAAAACCTCAGTGGAGATACCATTCTGTGACTGAGGATGGTTCTTCTCGTGCTCTGGAAGGGGTTCTGACCCCCACAGGAGCTTCCTGCAATAGCATCAAGTACAAGGATACAGCGATAACAGCGTTGCTGAGTAACTCTCACTTCCAGAGCCTTGAAGTACCTAAAAACACACCCCAATTCATCCAAAGAATGGCACCTGTAAGGGAGTGGTTTGATGCCAACAGATGCTGTGTGCATCCACATCATGGCACAGAGAGCAAGGAAGGAAAAAGACAATTGCACAACTCCATCCATTTATGGTGTGGGAAGAGGATTTAGGCAAGAACCAAACCACAAATGCAACTATCCCCCTCTGCCACTCATCATATTATCCTGCTTTGGCAGAGGGGTTGGACTTGATCTCTAGAGGTCCCTTCCAACCCTTCCCGACCCTTCTGTGATTCTGTGATATTTTCCTGCTTCATTTGCCCTTTCCAAGCAGGAATGGAACACTCTCCATGGCCCAGTGCTTCAGTTACCTTTCACCGTCAGGAAGGCCGAGGTCACTGCGTCACTGCAGGTGAAAGTCACCCTGCAGCTGTCCTGGGGAGTTAAATTCTTCAGCAGCAGGATGTGCCTGAGCCCATTTTCAAAATAAACCATCTCTGTGTTCTCTGTAGTCTTGGCAGGTTCATCATCAATCAGCCAGTTGTAGTTGGAACACTCGGGCTTGGAAAGGTAACATTCAAATAGGGCTTCCCCTCCTTCAATGGCTTCCACATTCTCCAAGCCCTGGACAATGCTGTTCTTGGCTATTAAAGAAGGACAAGAAAGAGATTTATTTTCTTTTTTGACTGGGAATAGCTGAATATTAACAAGCTTCAGAGCACTGGATTGCTGGAAAGCTGATAGAAATGGTGTAGATACAATAAACTGTGGTTTAGTTCTTCATTTCAACCACTTCTAAACACAGTATTATATTTAAAACCCTTTTGAATAGTCAGATTGTTTAAAAATAATGAGAAACCTCTAGGACCTCTAATCCTTCACCTAGACTTCCTTCAGAAACCTGACTTCTCTTTCTACAAAGAAAAAAGTGTTGGTGTTTACATGGAAAAGGTCAACAGTTGATAAGAAGAGGTAGCTCTGGAAGATAAAGTATTATCAAATTCACAAAACCATTCTGGTTGGAAAAGACCTTCAAGATCACCATGTCCAACCATGAACCCAGCTCTGCCAAGTCACCACTGCCCCATGGCCCTCAGCACCACAGCTCCAGGGCTTGGAAACCCCTCCAGGGATGGGGTTTCCACCCCTGCCCTGAGTAACCTGGGCCAGGCCTGGACAACCCTTGTGGGGAAGAAATTGTTCCTCAGCTCCAACCTAAACCTCCCCCTGGGGAAAATTGAGGATGGTTCCTCTTGTCCCTTGTGAGAAGAGACCTACTCCCACCTTACTACACCCTCCTTTCCTTCTGTCCTGCAGCAGGAAACATCTCCCAGGCAGCTCAATGACTACCAGAACTGGGGAGATGTGAATCCACCACCAGCTCAGGATGAAATCTCACTCTCCTTCATGCAAAGCAAAGGCAAGAGAAGGTTATGGCAAAGCATCTTGAATAGTCAATATACCAAATGATCACAGAAGCTCAGTGGTAGTGCTCTGGGTTTGGTTTCTCCTGCCTGTGTGGGGGATTGTGTGGTCAGAAACATGCACATATCCACACACCCCATATGCCCACCCAGCAACTGGCTCTTGTGCACAATCAGCCTGATGCAAAACTCACTATGGGCTGGTGCACGTGGAGATAATTGGTGTTAGAGCAGCTACATGGAGAGATTCCATGCACAACAGTGGGAATGCACAGCTGAGTAAGCAGCACAGTTTACACTAATACTAGACAATAGACATCATGAGCTATAGAGTAAATCAACACATCCCTGGTTTGATCCCTATAGTCATTATCTGGAGCTGTTCTAAGAAAAAAAAAGTAATAATAATAATAATAATAAAGCAGCTGATGTATTTTTTAATAGCAGAAAAATCCCCAAAACATGAGTGACTGAAGTTATTCTGTATTTTATAATATTCATACTGAAGGAGAACAATGAGAGGTGTGTAAATCCTTGCAGAATGTATAATTTTATCAGCACTGATTTTCCCTGACCACAACAAGCAGCCAGTTGCAGATCCTACCTCCTCTGGGGTGCTTTGAGCTGATGTTCTTTTAAAAGCACTAAAATGGAAAGTACTTAGTAATGCCCAAAATAATAATAATATATAATATTCCTTTAATAGATAATACCCTGCTCTTCTATACTCACAACTCTAATTAAGCAGGGAGGCACAATTGCCTAATAAAGCACAAATATCAAATCAAATTGGAGCCCCTGGAATTTACCTGGTGAACAACCCAATAATTCTATACACAGCAGAAAAAAATATCAGACTCCAATAAAAAATCCAAAACATTATTATTTATGCAGAGTTTCCCAGGGCTCTCACATGCTGATGCCCGTGGAGAAAGGGAATTCCTGAATGGTCAGTGGTTAAGTAAAATACAATGGCATTCCAAACTGTCCACTTGGTTTTAAGGCACAGTGTGGGTACAAAGCACTGGGTGACAGCCAAAAGGGCTCTTCTGGCTCCTTTGGACCTGTGATTTTACAATCATTCAGCAGGACACATCCCATTGGTCCAGTTCATTGGGGAAGAGAGATGACACGTAAGAAAGGAGGGTTAATTAGGACTAAGCTCCAGTGAAATGCTGCAAGTTCATCAATCCCATCACCACCCAATACATTGCTATCAACAACGAACACCACCAGCAGGTAGCAGCTGCCTCTCACTTAGTGTTTTCCACCTCTTTTAGTTTGGAACCCATCATAGTCTTCCTCTTTGGCTGGAAGACCTCACCTTGAACATCAAGTGTAGCCATCACTTTAATGCCTTCAGCTTCACAAGAATAGATGCCAGTGTCTTCTGGTAGCGTGGGGTTAATTTTTAACATGCTTACATTCCAGTCCTGCTCCACAATCACTCGCTGCCCATCTGCATGTAATTCCTGATCATTTTTCTTCCAGATGGCGTGTACTGGCCTAGAATATTGGCATATGAACTCTGCTGTGCCATCTTCATCAACAGTTAGATCCTGCATGGGACTGACCACTTCAATGCTTGGATCTGTTAACCAACAGGTCAGGAAGGACATGCGTTAGTAGAGCCTCAGGAAAATTGCCACTTCAGAGGTTGGCTTTGGGTTTTTTTTTGACAAGCAGAGGGACAGCACAAGCAGGAATCTGACTGGGCACGCTGGGATTCAGCAGTTTAGTTTGTGCTGGTGTCAGCATCAAGCAGCACTGAAGCAAAACCAGTAGATTAGAAGGTAACCAGCACATTGGAAAATGGGCCACCAGCAGCTCAGGCTCCTGCTTTAGTCTTGAGTGTGAACTTCAGTGCAGAACATCTGCTGGAATTCCCTCCAGGCTGAGTTTGGCTCCCAGCATTGTTGAGACCCTCTAGGCCAGGGAGCACTGGATATAGACCATTTCTACCTCCTGGAAGGTCTGAGGTGGAGGAGGGCACTGGATGGGCTGCCATGGGTGGTTCCCTCTAACAGCAGGACATGAAACGTGCCAGAGAAAGCTGATACATGTCCTTATCATCCAAACAGTTGTTCTGATCAGGGTTGGAACTAGGTGATCTTCAAGGTCCCTTCCAAACCAAACCATTCCATGATTCTAGGTGTTCCTCCCATCAAATGCCACCTGTGGTCTTGGAGAAGGAAGGTGTCCTGGTTCCACTGCCAGCTTGACCCTGGTGACCCTATTCACCCACTCAGAATGGCAGGAAGCTCTTTGGGATTGAGGACCCAACATGTCCCTTGGGGCCTGCAGTTCTTACCGTGCCCAAGGGGGTCAAACGAAGGCAGCAGCTCCTTCAACCTGTTCCATTTCCCCCCTGCATGTGAAGACACCATCATGCTGTCTTAATAGAAGCACAAAATACCCACCTACATATCTGTGCCAGCACGAGCTGTGGGGCTGGGCTAAGTGATCTCCAAAGGTCCCTTTCAGTATCGGTGATGTGGGATTCTGTGAAATAAGAGCTCCTCGGGAGCCCTTTATTAGAGTGGACTATGAAACAATGCAATTAGCTTCATGTTTTAGGCCCAATGGCTGTCTCTGCCTGGAGAGATCAGCACCAGGTCCTGCCTCTGAATATGGGAAGCTCAAAACTGAGACAGGTGGATGTGGGAGCTGTGGGCTTCTCACACTGTGTTTTTGCCACATCATTCTGGTACTGGCCACGTTATCTTTTCAGACTTGTATTCTCTCCATGTACAAGGGATACATCATGCATAGGAGGAGACAAAACCACTGACCAATTCCATCTTGTGGATCATTCCTGTTATGGTGGGCAGTTGTAGCATAGGAGCACATGAAGAGCTCTTAACTCTTTATATCCCCATGGGCACAAATCCCTTTTCCAAGCAAAGAACAGGTGTTATTTTTGTCTGAAAAAAATGGCTTTTCCAATGGCTATCAAAGGCCTGGATGTGAAGGAGCTTGCTTGATCAAGTCTGGAGCTCAGTGTTATTTGCAGCACGTGGCTACCCTTACTAAATGAGGGGAAGACTTGTTGAAAGGAGCAGAAAGCTTTGCTCCTGCAGCAGTGACCATCACTGTTCTGGCAGTCAACAAACAAGGCTCATTTTATCACTGTGGTTTAACCCTCTGGTTTCCAGAAAGAGCTCTGGGGCCATCAAAATAACAACCCAAAGTCTTGTCTTGGGAACACACTGAGCTCAGCACCAGTGGCTCTGGAGAAACACAGTGATAATTTGGTGAATTTCCAGCTAGGGAATATTTTGTAGCATTAGAAAAACAGTTGAAGAGGAGAAAAAAAAAATCAAACAAAACAAAACACCACCACCAACAACAACAAAAAAGGAGGTGCTACCACAGTGGTTTATGTTCAGCTCTGCTTAGATGTCAGGGGAAAGCAGCAGCCCTGACCCTGCAACCCTTTCTCACCCAAACCACTCAAAAAAGATCAATGTGGATGTATCTCTGAGACATCTGATGTATGGGTGACTTGGAGAGGTGGAGGGTTGCAGGACACAGAACTGTGAAGGGATTTAGTAAGGGTAGCCTGGAAGGCAGAAGCACTAGTGCACTGAGCAAGTCCAGAGGTGGCCACGAGTGTCTTTCTAACAACCAAATACCTTTGACTAATAATTTAGCTGAAGAAATAAGGGAGCCAGCTCTGAAGGTGACAGTGCCCGAGTCGTGGCACGCCACATCATTTAGGGTTAGGGTGTGGATCATCCCATCCTGCTGGGAGATTTCAGTCACAGAGTTGTTGTGGAGGGGAGATCCATCCAGCCACCACTGCACGTTCCTCACGCCCGGGTGCGAGAGCTGGCAGGAGAAGGTGGCCGACTCGCCCACAAACACGTCTCTGTTCTTTAAACCACAAACTATGGCTGCTGCTTCTTCTGCACAACAGAGCAAGAGAAGGTGCCAGAAGAAAACAAAAAAACCATCAACAAATACACGGTGCTTCCTGCAGAACAAGCCCAAACAACAGCAAGAGTTGTCCGGGAGACTTACACTTGGAATGCTGTTCCAAAGCTAAGAAGAGCTGAAGTTCTCTTTAAGGGGTTCAGAAACCACCTTCCATCCTTCAGCCACTTGCAAGTGCAGTGCCTGGCTGTGCAAACACTGTTCCATGAGGAGGAAACTCTACTTCATGACTACGTCACTGATTCCCCTGGGTGTTGCAACCATCTGCACTCACATTGTATGAGGTGGGAGGCAGAGAAGCAGCTTAAGATTTAAATGTTTACTTAAAGTGCTTTAAAAGAGCAACAGGAAGAATATCAACCATGCTAAAAGCTGTTATCAGCAGTATCAGGAATTCCAGGGGTTTTTATGATCACTGCTCCAAGCAAAGAGTATTTCAGCAGCACCCTCTGCTGTGGTACACAGTATGGTCAGTGCTTGGAACTAGAATCATTGGTCCAGCCTCAGCCTGGATGTGTGCTTATATCTTCACTGAAATCAGGGAAGAAATGGATGGACTTTCAGCTATTTTCAGCTATTTCTCTTCCTCTGAGAAGAGTTTGGGCCAGTTACAGTCAGAGATTCTGGGATGAGAAACCCCAGGCAGAAACCCCCAAGCGCTCCCAGCACATCTCACTTACCTTGCACATAGACAGAGGCTGTCGTGATCTCGTATCCAGTGCTACAGGTATAATCCCCACAGTCATCGGGCTCTACATCATGGATGATCAGCTCAGCAATGCTGCCCTTCAGCTTCATCTCATACTTGGCACTGGGCTGAATCACCAGCCCTCCTTTCCTCCACTCCACGGGGGCCCCCGGCTTGGAGATCTTGCAGCGCAACAGGGCTCTGCCCCCTTCTTCTGCCTCCACGTTCTGCAGCACCTCCTTAAACAGCACGGGCAGCACTGCAGGGGAGAAGCAGCTGCATCACCCACAGTGCTCTGAGGTCAGGAATTGCTTCTGCAGCTTGGTACTTCATTGAATCATAGAAAGGTTGGGGTGGGAAGGGACCTTTCAAGGTCATCTGGTCCAAACCCCCTGCAGGGAACATCTGCAGCTAGAGCAGGGTGCTCAGAGCTCCATCCAACCTCCCCTGGGATGGTGCCAGGGATGGGGCAGCCACC
>JANHGL010007190.1:0-15305 GCA_024611195.1 Ceyx melanurus | reverse complement strand
AAATAAGGTTATACCTATTTTATTTTTAAATAAATTTCTTTATTAAGCTACTTATTAGAGATTTAATTGAGGTGCCCATTTATTAATTTAGTCATTTGAATTGCCTTACAAATCATTAGAGAGAGAAGGACATTTTATGAATGCTGATGGTTGGTGACTCCCAGAGTAACAACCCTCATGTGAGACGATGTGTCTCCTTCCACTGTGTGTAAAAAAATCTTAATGCTTCTGTTGAGGAAGAATAGATCAGAGGTAAGGTCTCTATGCTGTTTCACTCAGAGCTGTAGTTTGAAACAAATAAAAAAAAAGTATTAATGTCTTGAGCAACCTATTGCTTTTGTTCTATGATTATCTTATTATTTTTAATAAATGTCACAGGGAAAAAGAAACCATTTTTTTGCAGAATTTTAATTATTTTTTTAAGCTGAGTTCACAACTGGTGTATTATAAACTGCATATAAAATCAGGAAGAGGTGTCAAATCTTTCTTCTAATTCTCTCCACACCTACTCTATCCCCAAGTGCTTTAAATGGAAAACACAACCAAATTGAAGGACAAGCAGCAAGATTTGGAAGACTCTCCTTGAGTACCAAGGAACTATTTTGATCCATGTATGCAGAAATTAATTATTTTGAGGGGTCTGCAAGAAACAGAGTCTTTCTGGAAGAGCAACAAAGTTTTCATAGGAATGTCCTAAGGGAAAAGGAGATAAAGTTGCATCATGTCAATACACTTGGTAAGTGAAAAGTTTTTCTGGGTATCCCTGAGGCAAAAAGGAAAGCCTGTTGATCAACTGCCTGGTGGGGAGGTTCTTGTCTAGAACCATAAATCTAGTATAGGATAAGAGTTTCTTTTCCTGAGGGAAAGAAGAAAGCAAGATACAGATTGGGTCAGCTCCAGTGTGGGCGCTTGATCCTGTGGTGTAGGGTTGTCACAACTAGTCTAACAATATTGAGCACTCCTTCAGACCATGAAAGGTTTTTCCATGTGAATGCTTGAGATCAGACATCTACCTGAACATCCAAAATGTCTCAGGCTGTGTCCACTGGACTGTTTCTCTAGGAATTCAGCATGTTGTTTTGAGATTTCAGCTAAATTGCTGTAGCACTGACTGATGGGCCTGAAGTCACAGTGAAGTCAGTAGAAGAAAAAATGATAAAAAGGTGCTTTAGGAATGACTAATACGGCACCAAATGTGGAGGTCTGGAAAACCTGGAGTGGATGCTTATCACTCTCGTGGAAACTTAATCTTTATCCCAGTCCTCATATCCAGACATCTAACTTATATACTGAACCCTGCCTTATTATTGGAGAAACATGGCATCTAGCTAAAATCACAGCAGGAGAAATCACTCTTGCTTCTACAAGCAGATGTAATAAAATGCACAGTGAACTATTCATGATTCAGAGCATTCCTGTCATGTACATACTGACAGGAACTAGAGCACAGATTGACTTGATCTTTTTAGCCTCTCTCTATACTTGCTTGAATAGGCTTCTTCCTTTATTATCCTCAATATGTTTAAAGGCTTGCAGGGAAATAATGCAAGAGCCCTCCTGTGGCTGATTTTAACACCTACCATTCATACTCATAGCTGTAAGATTCTAATAGTCAAGTGGCCAGAAGTATCTGCTTTTAATAATGCCCAATATCCTCTGAGTTATGGTTGGAAAAAGCTGATTATGATAAAGTATCTCCAAGCCTGTATAGAGTTACTTCCTACAGTCAATTCACACTTATTTTTCTAGGCACCATGTGAGCATTTTTCAAATTCCCACATACTGTTGTTCACAATACTATTATAAGCAAATAGCTAACTCTCTAAACAAGTTTATCTAGAAATTCACCCACAATTTCACGTGGGAAAAAGGGGATCTAAATAAACCCTTTCCTAGTACCTCACATGTTTGTTTTCAGTCTTTAATGCCTGCAATCTTCCAGTGTCTGTAGACTATTACTTCCCCTCAGGGCTGTATGCAGTGCTTTTAATCCCTTCTTTTAAACTGATCCCTCACAAGTCCCCACTCTTCTGCAAATGCATTTGTTCTTTTTTTTTTTTTTTTTCATTTCAATGATAAAGAAGTGCCCAGATGGATGAACTACTCCCACTAAGTTACATCAGTGCTTGCTATTGAAGAATTGCTCCTCTGCTTGAATATGTTAGTGCATTGCATTGGCAGCCTCAGATGACACTGAACTCATGGTGTCATTTTCTTGACCCAGTATTCATGACTAGCCTTTAGATTTTACATTACTTTTCCAAAAGTTTCTTCATTATTCATTTTTAGTTGTAATGTATCTTCTTTGGTTAGTGCATGATTTGGTGTCCTTAAATCATTCTATGCATTAAGAGAAGAGTAACACCCTAAGCAAAGTGAGCTCAGTGATGGTCACAGAGGACTGAGCTGTCTTAAACAGTTAACGCAAGAATCACAGAGTAGCTAAAGCTGTCTCAAACCTCCAGCCTGCATTGCCAACCAGTAACTTTTTCATCTAGTCATGCTCTCAGGAGCAGAGGCCAGCTGAGAAACTGTACTGTGATTACTAGACTCCACTATGAAACAAAAGATAGAAAGTATGATCTGAAGTCAGACATAACAAAAAGAGTAAAACTCTAATGTCTGAAAGAGGATGTATTTATTTTTTTCATCTGAATCAGTCATGGTTATTCTGGCTGCCTGCCTACCTGCCAAAAAATGGAGGAGAAATCACACTGTGATAGGATCCTGGAAGAAAATAAATAAAATCCCTCAGGCTATTGAAATAGTTACTGCTAGCCCTTAAGAGAAAAATCATTTTTTTGCTAACTAATAAAGTGTATGAACAGTGTGAGCCCTGGATAGCTATGGTGAAAGAGATTAAGATTCAAGTTAGTTCTGTCTTTCATGCAGACTAGGGATTTTTACTGCACTTTTTCACATAACAGATGAGTGCCCCAAGCACCAAGCCAAAAGATCTTTCAAAGTGGGTGATCAGCAATTCTTTTCCTGATATAAGAAACTGCTTCTGCTGCTCCTGTAAGAACAGGTGCATACATTATCTGACAAAATTAATTTTGACAAAATAAAATTTGTCTACATATAATGATTTAATGAGGAAAAACTTGACTTCCTCCAGCAACCTGTCTTTTTGTATCATTGACATGATGAAAAATCTGAAGTCTACAGGAAAAGTGAGCTCTGTTGCCTATCCTATTTCAGATCTAAGCCACAATTTTGCAAGAACAGCATAAAGAGTTGTGCCTATTTTCAGTGAAAAGAATTCAAGACAATGACTTACATTTTGGAAAACGAAGAAGAAATGCAACAAACTCCATATCTGAATAAATCTGTAAGCATCAGCAGACAATGATCAACATAATTAATTATTAGATGACATTGAGAAGAGTCTGTCTCCGTCCTCCCTACACTCACCTTTAACATATTGATAGATATTGATGAGGTCCCCCTTCAGTCTCCTCCAGGCTAAAGAGCCCCAGCTCTCTAAGTGTCTCCTCATAAGGAAGATGCTCCATTTCCTTAATCATCTTGGTGGCCCTGTGCTGGACTTTCTCTGAGACATCTCTCTGATGTTTGAGTATATCTCTCTGAAAATGTATGACTTCTGCATAAGACTAAATAAATCAGATCGGAGTGAAAATTGTTAGCCTCATTGGTAGAGTGTATTCATTGATACAACCAGAAATCTTAATGTGTGGAAAATTGTTGTGTTCATTTATACCTAATAACTCGATTGAAACAGTTTGTTGATGGCTTCCAAAATAACTTGAATAGTGTAGTCCAACTCTTCTATACTCTGTGATAAGGAAATCTGATTTTACCTTAAGACAGAGACTAAAAGGGAAAAAAGTATAGATGTTCCACTCTGGAATCACATGAGGAAATCATCCCAAATGAATATAGCTGATACTTACATGTCAACAGCAAGTCAAGCTCCTGTTTAGACATGTTGTAGTCCTCCATGCTGCTTACCTGCTAGGTGTAGGTGGCTCTGAGCTCAGACAGTGGGAGCATTTCTACCACCCTGTACCATCAATGCAGAAAATAATACACTACTCATTCAGGGGTTCTGGTTTGTTCTTCAGAGACTGCAGACCCTTATTTTAAATGAGCCTAAATTTATAAGCAACCTTAACAGTCTTTGTAAATATCTAAATTAGAAAGGCTGATTACAACGTTTCATCTGAATGAAGCTGACATGATTGCCCCTCTCACTAGCCTTCCCCCTGAAAAGGTTTTGTCAGATGAGATACATTTATTGCAATGCTCTGTATTATAAAAGCTGTGCATCATTATGAATTATTGATTTTTTTAACCCTTCTTTCTGGTAAGAAAATAAAAGAGTTTCTAATCTTGGCTGTGTTCAGAAGATGCTCGTATTAGTTGCTTTTATTTTTAGGCAGACTGTGTGAAGAAAGCATAAACTTCTTTGGAAAAGTGGCAAGGATTAAACTGCAACTCAGTGGGGGGAAGGGAGAGAAGAGAGGGCTGGGAGATCTATCCTAACCAATTAGGAATACCCTGTGAATTAGGTAGACATCAGTTGCACAACTTCACTCATCCTCCCCAGCCATGCCCCTGGATAAAAAAAGAACCACAATGGTAGTTAAAACAATTATCATCCAGTGGAGCTTGATTCTAAACTGCTCTGCTAGGAAGTGGCAAGGAGCATTCAGATCCTAATGCAGCAAGCAATCGCTTTTTCCTCCCCTTGGGTAGTGAAGCTCCTGGCTTTTTAAGCAATTCTGTACCTCTGAACTAGTCCTTGCAGGGCTTTGGGGTAGCATGCCAGTGGCACTGCATCCCATTATCATCATTGCATGTCACTGGAGGCAACAACAGGAAAGAGATGCAGAAAGGACTGGGAATGAGAGGAGACATTAATAACAGTATATTGCTCTGTGCTGACAAAAGCAGGAGAAGGTATGTAGAAAAGCTGCTAGAGCAACAGAAGAAGGATAGATGGAAACAAAAGATACAAACATTGATTAATACAAGACCAGCTTTTCAATAACCTTTGTTAGAAAAATAATAGTCATTAAGTAGCAGGCATAATTACATGTCATGTTCCATGACATTTTTTGATGCTGGCCAAATCACTTAGGGCCAGATTTGCAAAAAACATCTGCATGTTTAAAAGACAGAGGAATAAAAAGTTGAACTTAAGTTCCTAAGCAAGCAAAGAGCTTATCCCACTTTTAATTCTCTTAACAACATAGTTTAACTTTTGGTCAGCCCTGAATTGGTCAAGCAGTTGGACTAGATCATAACTATAGGTCCCTTCCAATTGAAATATTCTAGTCTAGTTTAATCTAATCTAGCCTACAATGTGGAGTTTTTAAAACACAGACTTAAGTAGAGCTGGGAAAAAATGGTAATAAATAGCTTCCCTATAACAGGTTTTGGCTAGTGTAGACCCTTTTTGATATCTTTCATGAACTTAGCATCTCAGTGCAGAAACACTGCGACATCTTCATGCAGGCCAGAGCAATAAGTCAGCTCTAGCTGCAAAAAGCACACTAAAAAGCTCAGGATAAAGTGGAGAAAAAGCCCACCCCTAATTTATTCATGCCACAAAAAAAATAACAAAATAAGCCAGGTCATAATATCCAAAAATAATATTACACCAGCAATCCAGAAGAGTCCACAGATCTTGGGACGTGTTAAAGCTTTCTATTACTTTGCCATTGCCCCCACTAGACTGTGTGTACCCTAACAGCATACTCAGCTAAATACATAGTTATTTAATCTCCAGAACATATCCCATGCACGTATGCCTGAGCAGACATGTAGGGAAGCATCTCAAGAATATTTTTTCCATCATTAGCATCAACAATTTTTCCTTATGAATATTTGCAATAAAGAAATGCTTGCTACTGGTACACTTGTAACGCAGCAGGGAAGGGGGAACGATGTGGGAGAGTTACACTCTCATTTCTTGGCAGAAATAAAAATTAAAAAAAAAAATCTATTCAGATTTAGCTCTGTTTGGAATAAATAAAAGACAAACAAACATTTCAATGCACCCAAAGGCTTTGTATAGCTGGAAGCTTTATTGATTCATATACCACCCACATAATCTGCCAAAATGTTCTACTTTTTTTTTTTTAATTTTATTTTTTTTAAATCTTCTTCACAGGAAAGTCTAACCCTCCGAGCTCATTTATTAGAGGGAAAAGAATTAAATAAATCCTTTAAACACTACTAAGTCTGCTCTGGAAAAGACTTTTGGTTGTGGCTCAAAGGAAATGCATTCTCTTGTCCTGTGGGAGTTGTATGAATTGTTTGGGAGCACCGTGCCCAGCCCTCAGAGAAGAGATGACTTTTGTCTGTCACAGCTGACAGCAAAACAAAGGTTGTTAGATAGGATTCTTAGAGAAACTTCATAGCAGGACATGAAATTTCAGCATACTCCCCAGAAACCATGGCGCTAAAATCCCCAAATGCTGATAGTTATATCAGAAATGTAGACTGGATTGAAGGAAGAATGTAGTGGAAGAATTGCCGTGGCTTCTGCTTTGAGTGGGAATAGAAAGAGGAAACATCCCTGCAGATGTGTTATGTGTAATATTTGGGGGCTCACTGTGAGCCAAAGAATGATAAAAGCAGGATTAAGTATATGAAAATACATGACTTGTGGGCTTTCTACCCAAATAACCTCTGGTTGTCTGGTGGTAGCTAAGTTTATATAATCACAGAATCATAAAGTCACAGAAACATAAAATCATAGAATGTTTTGGGTTGCAAGGGATCTTTAAAGATCATCTAGTCCCACCCCTCCCTGAAGTGAGCAGGGACATTGTCTAAAACAGGTTGCTCAAATCCCTGTCCAATTTGACCTGGAATGTTTCCATGGATGGGACACTGTCCACCTCTTTGAGCAACCTGGGCCAGTGTTTCACCACTATCTTTAGAAAAAATGTCTTCCTTCTATTTAGTCTAAGTCTCTCCTCTTTTAGTTTAAAACCAACAGACCCTGTTAAAAAGTCTGTTCCCATCTTTCTGTCAGAGCCCTGTTTAAGTACTGAAAAGCCACAATAATATCTCCCCACTTCAAATTCTCTCCACGTTCAATTCTTTCCAAGTTCAAAGTGTCCACCTACATCTTGGGATGAACTGGCACATTCCTCAAAGGAGCCCCACGTGCTTAGTTCAAATATAAACATTGGCACTGTAGTCAGGTACTGTTAAAAAAGAACAAGTTAAGTCTTCTAGCCATAGGTTGAAGGCTTTATTTACTGCTTGGCGCTTTTTTCTTACCATCTGTAGATCCCTCCAACCCAAATTGCGGAACATAGGAAATGGCCAGTGCAAAAGTGGCTCTACTGAATGCAGAATTATTTCTCCCTTCCCACCCACAGAAATAAAGACCTACCTGGTGAAAAGCAGCTCAAGGGCTTTGGTTCATTTTCCTGCAGTTAAGAAGTTAAGGCCAAAGTAGGAAAGAAACTGACATCATGCAAATCTCAGCCACGTGCATTAAATAGAAGATCATCATTCAGACTGGCTAAATTAGTTCGTCAATAAGATGCTTGAAGGGCAAGATTTCATACTTGCAAACCGTTGCCAGCAAAATATAAAAGCGAATGAGGCATTTATGGAATTGTATATTTCTTGGATGGCAGCTTAAAAATTAGACTTAATTGAAGGGCTAAAAAGAAAGCAGTTTATTGTTAGGAATGAAGTGTTTAAAAAAGAATTAAAGAAATTTTCAACTTGGGTGTAGGGCATAATTACAAAAACATTAAAGCAAATAATTGGTTGCACTGTAATTTTTTCCTCCCCAGGTAACTACCATATGTATTACACAGTGAATCATTGACTCTGTCCCTCCTATCATTAATTACTGTGATGCATAAATAATTGGAAAATTATATGTTCCAAAAATGATTTAGTAATACATTTTATGCATCTAATAAGCACAGGCTTTTAATCATCACTAGACATGTTATGATAAATTTTACTCTCCATCTCAACTATTCTGTTATCTCTCACTTATACGGCTGCCATCTCCTTGCATGCAAATATCACTAAGCCACTTCACATCACATACTTCCTAGTGGATGCCTTTTACTGGGCTTTATTCTGCTCGACATTTTTGGTGTTGATATTTTGGCTTGAAATTCATTGAAGGGTGTTCTTAGCCTCACAGAAACACATTAAACTATTTATCTTAAACCCATAAACTATTGTTTAATTTAAATGGAAACGTCTTAATCTGTTTTTTTGTTTGTTTGTTTGTTTTTTACCATCCATTTGAAGCAGTATGTACCTTTTGTTTTGCACAGCGGGGACATTTCAAAGCTGTTGCTCTATATTGAATGGAAATATCTAAAAATCTAGTCTTTTTAATTAGAAACAGTAAAACATATTTTAGCATGTGCTGATCATCATGGTATCTGTTATTCTCTTTTTTCAGGTTTAACACATTATGTTTGACACTCCATCATCAAGTTATACGACTCAACACCTTAAGGAACAACTCAGCCTGGAAAAGCACAAGAACCACTGATATGTCAAGATGTTATTTCAAGTTCAACCCAAGCAAAACAACCTGTCAAAACTGCTCAAATTAAATTTGCCACTCTGCAGCTAATCATCCATGCTTACTTTTAGTGCTGTTTACAGTCATTTTTCTTACAGAACTTTCTGCTTTTGCACACAAGGCAAAAATCTAGGTTTTTTTCACTGGCTAAGTAAAGGTGATAACTAAGTGGTTTGGTTCAGTAAACTGTCTTCAGGTAAGTATAGATTTTGCAGCAATTATATCCAACTGTATTTCAGGTACAAACTTCCATAATGACTACATAAAATATTAAAAATAGCTGTTTATTTCTGAATCAAGCAATATGCAGTAGGCTCTGTCTCTGGTTAGCTTATTACTATTGTCCCAAATCTTCTAACACGATTTGTTCCTGTAAATAATAATAATAAAAAAGTTTCCAATTTATGAACAGCTACTAGACAATTTGTCTCAAGTTCAAAAGATTCAAAGATGTAGTAACATTTATAATACCTTAAACCTGGGTTACGCTATAGTTGATGTTAAGATGGCACAATGAGTAGCCAAACAGAAGACGTGGTCTCTCAGGACACATAACACCATTCCAAACCAACTGCTGCTTTCATGAGGCTGAAGGAGGTCACAAAAATAGAATCAGACTTAATGACTACTGTAAGTATGAGAGGGGATTCAATCTATTTCAGCATATGAAATACCACGTGTCATAAGTACTCTGCGTATTTAAAAGGTGGCTGTCATTTTTGGATCTTCCACAAGTCAGAGGCTGGCTATCAGAAAGACTTTTCTCTTAGATGATTTATCTGGTTGAAAAGTTCCGTTCTGAAATCCTATTAAATATCCTGTCCCCAGATATTGAACCTAGAAACTCGGCTCTAACCCCTTGTAAAAGGTCACATGCTTCAAGTAGCTCCTCTGATTCCACCAAACTGCTTCTGCTACCCCCAGATGAGGGACTTATGGAGGATGACTGCTAGGAGCTCCAAGGGGTATTCCAGGAAAGCCTTTGTATAAAATATAATGTCCTGACCTTATGGAAGAAATTTATAGATGAAAATCTGGTTTTCTTCTGGGAGGAAAGGTTCAGCCATTGAATTTGACAATAGAAATCACTGCCAAGAGCTTCTGTAACTGCAGAAAGTTCATGACAGGAAAGGAATGCTATGATGTCTTGTTAATTCTGTTATGATCCAAAACATGACAGAAAGCAATGCAGGAAGTTAGGGGACTCATTTGCAATGAAGTGTATTAACATCTGAAATAATCTCTGGCAAAAGCATGATATCAGAAATTTTTACTTAACCATGACAGCATTCACCCTACTCAGTTCCCCCCTCCAATGAATGTGTTATGAAAACAGGTGCTGGAGAGGTGTGGGGCATAGAAGGTGGAAATGTGAGAATTGAAATCTGTTCCCCACATGCCCCCCACAACAAGCTTTGGCTCTCATATGTGTAAATCTCTCAGAGCAACTTGTCTTCCATGTGAAAGACATGCAGTTGGCTGTGGAAATATTCACTCCACTCCATCTCCTCACAGGAGTTTGACATGATGAACAGGTGGAACTGGCATCTGACTGTCCTGTAAAGAGCATGTAATATGCAACTTGGTTCAGTTCTTATCATTAATTTCAAGGCAGCGATTTTCAATGGTAAAATCTAGCTGGGACAAGTCATTAGTAAGTAGCTGTATTTTGGCGTTCCTAAATCTGTTTTTAACCAAGTTTCCCTACTAGATTTTGATATTTTAAAATAAATACATTTTTTGTTTGCAACATGCATGGCTGATGAACTTCTACCTGGAATAGCTATCAAAGGAATTTCTGAAAAGGAAACTAAGTTTTTACTTTATATCTATTATTGTATAAGTGTGAAGTCCTTTTTTACAAATTGGAGGCCATCTGGAATAAGTTGTCCAACTCCACCCAATTAAACTCACTCAATCTCCAAGATGATTGGTTGCACCTAAACTGCTTATTGTGAAAGACTCTGTTATCTCCCAAAGCCCACTGAGGAGTTTTGCTGGAAGCAAAAACATTGCAATAAACAATTTAGCAATGTTGATAGTAGCTTCAAGAGCCTGTGCCCATTCTCTGCTACTGCTTATTTGTCTAGAATACAATGGATTGTAATGTCAATATAAGGAAATACCAGGTTAGTGATATTTTTGAGGGAGTTCCAGGTCTGGAAAGGCTATTATGCCTACTAGATGCTGCCTACCGCCACAGGGAAATAGTAAGGAAGAGAAAAAATAGTCTATAATACAGGTGTCCTCACTGCCTTTAATAGCAGAAAAATACATTGGAAAATTGCTCCCAGATAGGTGGGAGAAAACATCTTATCATCAGAGACCTGAAGAACCCAGACTTATCAAAAAGAAAATTAAGGCATAGCAGAAATACTTTTTCAAGGAGAAACTACCCTGAACTAACAGGCTATTTAATCAGGCAGGTAAAGGTATAACAAAATCCAGTGGCTGAAAGCTGGAAGCAGAGAAATTCGAATGAAGAATTAGATATACATGTTAACTGTGAGGGCAATGTGGAACTGGAACACATTGCCAGGGCAAGGGCTGAAGTTTCCAACATTCAGTGTCTTCAGATCAGATGTAGATAACCTTCTGAAGAAGATTTAAACAAGACACCTGTCATTAAACTGAAAACAAAGTGTAATGTTAATGCCTTCAAAGGATGTTAATAAAATTGAAGTGAACTAGACAACCTAATGCATCTTCATGGCATGAGGACCTGCAAATTCTTTACTTTTATCCCATCAGAGCCAAC
The DNA here is from genome assembly GCA_024611195.1 of Ceyx melanurus. NCBI lineage: Eukaryota > Metazoa > Chordata > Aves > Coraciiformes > Alcedinidae > Ceyx > Ceyx melanurus. Next base: position 4,002 of record JANHGL010007190.1, on the reverse strand, counting down.
TACAGAAGTGGCACTTCATCAGTCTTAGTGAGACGGGTAGGGTAGAGCCAAAGCAGAATGGATTAAGGAGAAAGGAAATGTGACAATATAGGATCACAGAGATCCAATCTTTATTTGAAGGAACAGAGTCTCCTAGTACTCTTCTTGGCAAAACTTGGAGAAGAGGATGTTTGTGATTTATCTTAGTAAATTAAACAGCTCCAGGATATATTCCCAAGCACTGAAACTGGATAATCTATACCATTAAACTGTGCAAATGAGAGGTTATTTGACTCTGGGATCCTAGCCTTCACTCAAACCATTTGAAACCATAGAAAGCCAAGGACCCATTCCAGTAGGCACTTAGATGCCCCCCTTGCTGAAGAAGCTAAGGGAGTTCATGAGTATGGATGTGGGCCGTTCTGCAACAGCTGGCATCAGTGATGGAGAATTATCATAGGCATGTTTAATTTATTGGTATAGACATAATATTGTTTCCATAAGCCACGGAATTCTATAACTTGGTAGTTGCCCAAGGAGACATAAGCTAGTTTGAGTTAACTTATAGCAGTTCTCAGGACAAGATAGAGGATTGGAAATAAAGGCCAAGGGATTTTACTTTTGCTTAATATTTTCCCTAGCACTCTGAAGATATTTACTATACTGTAGTTTTTATCTGAAAGTCTTCTAAATAATTTTGCAAGGGTTCATAGTCTTGCTGTGTACTGCTACTGGAGTCAATCCACCGAAGAACTCTCCCAATTTCTCCACCTGGAAAAATATTGTGCATAATTTTTTCAAGGTGTTTTCACAAGGTGATATTGTAGTAGGAAGGAAAAACAAGATTAATTTCTTCCAAGTCAGGTGTTCTCTAACTTTGAGTCAGTCTTCTATGTGCTCATCCATGTGAGAAAAGGAGGAGATCCACAGGGACTTTTCATGTGAGGTAGGGCCATATTACTGAACTTCCCCTTTGAGAGACTTCTGCTTCCTTCCCTCCCGTCCCCAAATCAAATCCATTTGCTACTTTCAGGCAGGGATAGAGTCTCCAGTGTCACATTAGACAGAGTTTTCATTGACCAGAAGCCAATATATGAAGCCAGTATATATTGCTTCAATGAGTCTGTCTAAATGACCTCAAGGAATGGATTTCAGGTCATATCATGGACTGGCACTATCCAAACAAGACAGATCAAGACAAGGTTTTTGGTGTGTCAGATGTGGTTTTAATTTAGATTGAGACATGACAACTTGTCAAAGGAATGCCATCAAACATTAGTGTTGCTTTTCTTAAAAATACTATATTGTGTATTTCTGTTGTAAGTTTTGCATAAGAAAAAAATCCCCCAAATACTTTAGTTGAGGTCTTTGTAGAAAAAAGAATGCAAAAGTGTTCCTACTAGTACACAGGGTAAGACTGACTTACTAGGAATAAAGTACAAGAATGAACATTGTATAATACAGTTGTATTTTTGAGAACACAAGAAAGAATTGGCAAAGTACTTACTGTGTTTCAGCTGCAGATATTTGAACACAGACTTTCCAAAATATTGCCTAATCTATAGGCCACAAAATCATCCATCATGAGATAATTCTCACTTTTGTGTAAAGATTTGAAAACAATAGTTGTTCTCTATTTATGACATTCAGAGGATCAACTCCACATTGGTTAATTTTGACTGCTTCCCAAAGAATTAGATGTTGAATTCAAACTCACTGCTAGCCCCAAATGATTAGCTACTCAGTCATCCCTTTCAGCTCAGGTTGTAAGGACCATTTTGCTGAGTTACCTCTCTGTAATGACCTGTTAAAATCAAGCTCCTTCTCCATTACAGTGCACTGGCTAATTACATCATGACCATTACAAGCTGACTCATCTAGCTGATAATGAGAGTAGAAATTCTTTTCTCAGATAGACTCTCTCTCTGTGATGCTTCAGAGACCTTGTTATTCCTGCCAGTTCAGAGGCTTCTTCTCTTAGCTGACATTCTGGACAACACTGTTTTTATCTCTGAAGATAAAAAGAAGAAAGGATAAAGTCCAGAAAACTGCTGTGATATTTCAAATTTTCTCTGTGACAACAATGGCATCCATTCTTCTTTGGAGCAGGGATTCAACATTTAGATGAAATCACATGTATCCTACCGCAAGATTTGTGTCCACATGTCTGTTCCATAATTTCAATGTCAGCTGCAGTTGTTCTATGATCTATGGTCACTTTATATGATCCTGCATGCCAGATTCATTCCCTTATTGCAAAAATCCCTTGGATCTTTAAAGAGGGTAATTGAGAGGACTTCACACTTCAGATGAGGAAGTCTTGTCTCCCAGCAATGCCCTACATCCAAGAGCTCCTGCTTAAACTAGTACATCTATATGTTCATTTTTCCTCCAACACTTCAATCAGGAGTTAAAGCAAGTAACCTTTCATTAGAAACTCATCCTACCTCATCATGCTCCATAGAAATGTTTTTTCCATATTAATTAATCTTTTAAAAATAAGAAAGTCTCTGAAATGACTCAGATCTTTGTGAGTTTCTCATTCATAGAATCATCATAGAATCAAAGACATATGGAATGGTTTGTATTAGAACCTTTAACGACCATCAAGTCCAACCCCTCCATGCAGTGAGCAGAGACATCTACATCTAGATGCATCTAGCATGTTGCTCCAATCTCTCCAAGACCCCTCCAACCTCATCTGGAATGGATCCAGAATCGTCTTCTTCCCATCTCTCTGAGCAACCTCTCTGAGCAACCTGGGCCAAGGTTTCACCAACCTAACTGTAAAAACTTTCTTCCTTCACTCCAGTCTAAATCTCATTTAGTTTAAAACCATCACTTATTTTCCTGTTGCACCAGGCCCTGCTAAAAAATTGTCCCCTTTAAGTACTGAAAGGCCCCAAGAAGGTCTTTCTAGAGCCCTCTCTTCTCCAAGCTGAACACCCCCAGCTCTCCCAGCCTGGCCTCCCAGCAGAGGGGTTCCAGCCTTCCCAGCATTGCTGGGGCTCCTCTGACCCTGCTCCAACAGGTCTCTGTTTTGCTGAGGACTCCAGAGCTGGACACACTTCTCTAGATGAAGACTCAAAATAAAATCTTGAATGGGGAAATGTTAGCCAGAAATGGGGAAGACAGAGGAGGAAGGCAAAGGATTGAAAAGAGTGTGGCAAATTTCTGGCACTTGTTAGTTATTGTTAAGAATATATACACCTCTTGCTTCTAGTTGTCGCAGTACAATTAATTTCATTATGTTTATTGAGAATCTTCAAAAATTTACTATTTACAAGACATGGAGGGACTCAGCAGGAGCTCTTGGGTCATCCTTGGTCCCTTTACATGCTGTTAGATGGGTGAACCTTGTTCACTTTCCCCAGTTGTAGAGCTCTGCACATCTCTGACCTCTTTCTTTTCCTACTCCACAACTCCTGCTCCCCTGCATGACATCTTTGGGCAACAAAAATTCAACTCTGCTATGTTATCAGCTAAGCTGTGACAGAGTAAATTGGGAGGCTTCCCTTAATCACACTAGGTGCAGCTTTACTGAAAAATTTATCTCTGACTACAGGCCAGGGCTGCAGCCTCCCAAGTGGGAGAAACCTTCCACTATTTTGAATTTCTCAGAGTGGAGCTGTCTGGTTGCTTTTATAGCTGGGGAGGACAAAATAATGATTTTTTTATTTTTATTTGACTGTAAGCAGCCAAATATATTAAACCAAATTGGGTTCCTCAAACAGTGCCTGGGAATGAGGTTTTCTTTGCTGTTACAGGAGCTGGAGCTGTTGAGCATTAATTCAGAGCTAATATTTTGAAGCAGGAGGTTTTTCAAACTGAGCTGTATTGCTTGCAGGTCAGACTTCATCCCCTGAGATTATTTTTTCCTTTTTTTTTTTTTTTTTCTTTTTCTTTCTCTTTTTCTCTTTCTTTTTTGTTTTTGTTTTTGTTTTTGTTTTTCTTTTTCTTTTTCTTTTTCTTTTTCTTTTTCTTTTTCTTTTTCTTTTTCTTTTTCTTTTTCTTTTTCTTTTT
>JANHGL010007189.1:0-15512 GCA_024611195.1 Ceyx melanurus | reverse complement strand
CATAATATACACATTTGAGCAACATTATTAATAATAGTTTAGCTGGCTGATTTTTTCAAATGAAAGTTAAGATGAGGTAAGAAAAAATATCAGCATGTCATAGGTAATTTGTGGCATATATTTTTTGCACGTGAACATTCTGGTTGGTATATGCCAGTTATGATATGGACCGATATGTTCAGGTTTATGGGTTACTTGGTACTTGATCGAAGAATTTAATGCTGATATTAAAAAAATGGTGTCTTCTACCTGCATTTGCAGCTATGTGAGATGTTGATTAAGGAGTATTTTTCATTAGGACAGTTTGGGATTTTTTTAATTTTTTTTTTGGGAGGGGTGGAATATTACAAACACCCACCTAGTTTCATATGACTATAATATCTGTTCAGCATCCTGATAACAGTGCTAAATTCAGAAGCATTTTTGATAACCAGATCCTTTCACTTACAGAGAGACTGGTTATTTTCTAAATAATGGAAAGTGTATGGCTTCTATTCCCGAGACTAACAGTTTCTACAAGACAAATGTTTTGTCATTACTCCAAACACATTGGATGTGTGCAAGTTGGAGGCTAAAGCACACAGATGGTGTTACACCTCTCTCCTGATCAGCTTCTGCACATTAGCCTGTCCTTTCCCAGTGTCTCCACCATGCAGAAGACCTTTGCAGAGCAAGTTGAAGCTAAGGAGGTAACTACATTTCTTTGAAAGCAGGAAAATTAATTTATGGAGGTCTTTCATATCCAGTATACTTTCAGGAGCAACTTCTGAAGATCATAATGAGAGCAAAAGCTTGCTTAGTTCTTCTGAGAAAAACTGAAAAATTGATACATTAAGAAATTGCTAGAACAGTCAAATCAAGTTACCTGATAATAGATAATGATACGATGTCAAGATAGCATTGTCTAACACAGGGACCATGCAGTATAACATGGGGGAGAACCTCATTTGAGTTGATAGCTAAACTTCACTTGGATTTGAAAAGTTGTCTGTATCTAGCCAAAATTTCTTGCAGGACTTCTCTAGTAACTCAATCTTTACCCAGGAGTCCTATGAAGAGCCTATATTTCTTCATTTTGTTACTGTTTAAAATTTTGTCATAGCATCTAGGAATCTGAAGCCCAGAGTAGGAGTTTAAAAGTGTATTTTCTGTCCCATCTTTGTGCTCAATAACCTACAGATCTTGGTGGCCCTAGATGCATTGTTCTTTCAAATAGATATGCTCAGGACATCATCTTAAAGAAAGGAAATAGCATTGGTGTCTTCATCTAATTGCCTACTAATGAAGGTTGCCATCCAAGACTTAGGAAACATAAATCATACTTTGTCTAGGTGACATGTTTCTCCTCCTTCCTGGGAAGGCATTTCTAACTACAGATCCTCCAGCAGCATGGTGGAGTGCTCAACTACAGGGAAGAAATTTGCCTTTGCCTGAAACAATTGTGCCAGAGCAAGATTACAGGTATTTGCTGGTCTGGCTAGGAAGCAGGATTCTAATACAGGAGTTGGGGTGCTTGTCTGAAAATGAAGGGCTTAGCTACACCTTTCTGTTGGTCTTACATCTTTTGAAGAAAACTTGATTAGGCTGAGGATGAGTTTGATGTTTTCATTTTGGCTGTCGTGGTGGTAAGATTGCTAGATGTGTGTGGAGTTGATGTGTTCAAATCTGCTTTTCACATTGCCATCTATGACCTAACACTGTATAACAAACAGACAAACTTTCTAATGATGAGTGAGTTTGATTTTTGAGAGGAGAATACTTCAAAAAATGAAATCTAAGCTCTTAGGGACCCTAATTCCAAAGGCTCAGGTCTTACCCTCCTAGATTTAGTTCAGTTGTTTCCTATAACAACAATATAGACACTGGGGATCATATTTGCTCATTGTGGTTCTGGGTAGAGTAGTTAAAACTGACAAGAGCGAGGCAAGAAGCAGCAACACTGACTTACTGCAGAAATGCTTAGATTTCCTAATGGGCTATCAATATTTCTGTGCCTAATGTGAATATTGAACACTCTCTTATCTTTTCCTGGAAAGAGGAATTGAATAAATGTTATTTATAGACCTGAACCCTTCTGAATGATTTATCAAGTAGTAGGAGAATTGGAATATGATGGTTAAATCTGGAAAGCAGCTGTGTTATGGACTGAATGGATGCAAAATAGAAATTCCTTGTTCTCTCATACCCTATTTGGTTTGTTCATGTTATTTCAATGTAGTAAATGGGGGTCCAATTTTTCATTCCTTACTCAAATGCACAATTAATGTAAAAAAAATCTGCCTTGTCTGAAAAGAAGTTGTGATAGGTCTAAGTTAAAACAGCAGGACATGGCAGTAAGTCATACAATACAGACTAATAACTTCTTAGCATAATATCATCATGTGCCACAAAAGCTAGAAACTAAAATATTCACACTGACTGTAAAAAGAAATTTCTACACTTCACCACATCCTAAGGTATGTTTTCTTTTGGAAGTAATGATATATCGAAGTTTTGATATAACCAGGTCAACATTTAGTATAATACATTCCTACCATTACTATGCTTGGTGAAGTTGTTCTTGCCAAATTTAGTATCTGCTGATGCAAGTGGTGGGAGGAAGTGGGGAGACAAAGAACTGTTGTTTCTAGATTTTAATTTTAAAATAAACTATATTAATATGTCAATACCTTGCAGGTGTTATTTTGCATATAACTATTTTGGCAACAATGTGATATTTTTTATATCAGCGCTACTATTTTTTTATCATAAGCAATATATGTTATCATAGTGCTGGACTTGAAGAGGCATTCTTTGACAGTACTGTTGCAGGTAAGTACTGTCTGGTCACAAAACCAAAATATATCAAACTTGCACTTAAAAACACATATGATTTTTGCTTCCACTATTTTTAATGGGAAGCTCTTATTAAATATTTTCCTTCAGGAGGATCTGCTCCATGATCTTGCCAGGTACAGAGGTGAGACTGACTGGCCTGTAGTTTTCCAGGTCTTCCTTTTTTCCCTTTGGTCATGGGAAAAACATGGGTGTCATGTTTCCCCTTTTCTAGTAAGTGGTAACGTCACCAGACTGCCATGACTTTTCAAATAGGATGGAAGGTGCCTTAGTAATTTTATCCACCAGTTTCCTCAGGACCTGTGGGTAGATCTCATTGGATCCCATGGACTTGTATACCTTTGGGTTCTTTAGATGGTCTCAAACCTGATAGACACTGACAGTGGACAGATCTTCCTTCTCCTAGTCCCTGCTTTTGCCTTCTGCAACTTGGTCACTGTGGCTAGAGCCCTTGCAGGTGAAAACTGAAGCAAAGAAGACACTGAGTACTTCAGCCTTTTCCATATCCCTCATGCCCAAGTCTCCTATTTTCTTCTGGAAAGGGCTCACATCTTCTCTAGCTTTCTTTTATCTCTGACATACCTGTAGACTTTTTTTTTTCTTGATGTCCCTGGCCACATTTAATTCTATCTGGATATTTTAGCTTTCCTAACCTGACCCCTGGCTGCTCAGAAAATCTATTTTTATTTCTCCCTGTCATTGCTTCTGCTCTCTGTAAACTTTTTTTTTTTTTTACATATAAGTGTGTCCAGGAGCTACTTGTTTATCCATGCAGGCCTCCTAGTACTTTTATCTCCCTTCCTCTTTTTTGGGACACATTGCTCCTGGTCTTGGAGAAGGTGGGCTTTGTCCCCTACAGGGCTTTATCCCATGGTACTCTACCAAGCAGATCACTAAAGATGTCAAAATCTGCTCTCCTGAAGTCATATAATACCAGGTTGGAAGGAATCTCAAGGATCATCTAGTTCAACCTTTTAAGCTAAACTGTATATATATAGCTTAAATGAGATATGACCCAGCACCCTGTCAAGCTGAGTCTTAAAACTGTGTAGGGGAATCTATCACATGCCTTGGGAGATTATTACAATGTCTAATTGTTCTTATGGTGAATTTTTTTTTTTCTGGAGTCCAATTGGAATCTCCCCAGTAGTAACATGTACCCATTACCCCTTGTCTTTTCCATATGACCCTTTGTAAAAAGGGAGTCTCTAGTTTCTTGTAGCCACCTTTTATGTACTGGTACATGGTAATAAGGTCTTCCCTAAGCCTTCTCAAGGCTGAAAAAAGTCAGTTTTCTCAGCCTTTCTTTATATGACAGGTCTTCCAGTCCTCTGATCATCTTTATGACCCTTCTCTGGACTCTCTACAGCCTGTCCAGGGTAGTGAGCTTGCTGTGGAACCTCCTTGTTGCCCTAAGGAACTTGAATCCACCATTTCATGGTCACCATTTCCAGGGACACTTTTGGATTTTCACAGCCATATCATGTTGGCAACTTAGTCTTTCCGCCATGGGGTTATAGTTCCTGATTTGTTTGTTTGTTTTTCCTTTTGTGGTTTCCAGCTGATGAGACCTTTAGTCTGATTTAAATTCTCATTATTAGTTGTTAAAAATATACTTCATATATTATTTTCCATCTGACTTTTGCTACTGTAGTCTTCAAAATAATCTGTTTCTCTTGTGTGTTGTTCTGATCATTCTTGTTTGGACAACACCATCCTCTGTCATTTTGTTGTCATATGAAAATAGATGGTAACAAAACTGCTCATTCAGAAATGACAGTAGTAATTTCTCCTCTAACCTCCTCTGCACCAGTCCCTAGCAAAATTCTCATACACCTCACAATTCTCTCAACTCCTACCTTCTCTACCTTAACTAAGAATCGTTTATACAGCATAGCATCCAGTGGTCTGCTGCAGGCTTTTTCTGTGCTCAGAATTTCTGTTTTTTTTCTAAAAACAAACCATCATAGAATGTCTCACCCACTCTGGTATATTATGAACTCTCACTGGTAGACCTGAGCTTCATAGGTTAATTCTGTACAATTTCCTACAAAACGATTCTTAAATGGTCACAAAAAAAAAATTGAAACTGTATGCATGTCAAATATGGACAATGATATTATTAACAACTGTAGCTTCGTGTTATATCAGTGCAATATTCCATAGTTAATTCCTCCTGTAACAAAGGGCATAGAATGCAGCAGCAGGATAATTATTTTTTTTTTTCAGTGCTTGTCTGACTTGTTTTTGTTGTCTATTGGTTTCTCCACTGGGAATCAAAATGACTAAATTCTTTCAAAGCTGATGAAAAAACTCTCATGACTACTCTTGTACAAAATATTGTCTTTATATATTGACTGATTCAATCTTTGTAGTAGGGACTAGGCGTAGTTGATCTATTGTAAGAGAAAAACATGCTTCAAGACATTTCTGCAGATTACTTCAGACTTAGACACCTGGTTTTGAACCACAGAACCACCTGTGCAACATGTTAAACACGAGAGGAAGGAAGTACAGTATACAAGGTAAAAAGTACAGGGCAAGGCAATGTGATGTATCCCTTAGGTCAAACAAGAGGCTGTTTGTAAATGACCCTTCTGAGGCAGACATATGACTTCCCAAGATGGGAGCATTCTACAAAGGGATGCATAAATAGCAGTTGTTCACAGCAAGGGTTATACTATATGGCTATTAGAGTGAATAGAAGCAACTCACTTCTTGCCAATGACAGGAAATAAGGTCAAGCAAAGATAACAGGTCTTTGAATTAGAGGTTTTCAAAATATTAGTCTTACACCTTCAGGATGGAGTTGAATGGGTGGTTCTCTTTAAAATGTCCTACTTCTAAAAATCAGGGACATTTGAAACCAAGTGTATGAAACAGCAATCATTAGGTTTTATACCTGCAGTATCCAGCTTCACTTATTCCAGAAGGCAGTACAAGTAATAATATAGCCAATGTGGATGTAAATAATTTTAAAGAGCAACTGAGGGCTTTGGGGGATATTTTGTTTAATCTGGACATTTTCTCTCCCTTTAAAGAAGGGAGAAGAAATAATAAAGTTTACCAGTGCTGTAGTAGCACTGCTAAACATCTGGGTTACTTGAGGCATTAAATATTTGTATAAAAACATATTGTTTCCTACTAATCTTTAATGCTTGTATTCCTGTGGTGCAGGAATTGTTCCCCTTTTCCATAATCCTTTAATGGATTAACTTCATAATCCATTTTCAAACTGACTGAAGCCTCAGCTTTCTTCCTTGGTATTTGATAAAGGAAAATATTTTCCTGGTACATGATGCTGAATGTGCCTCATAAGTCATTATCCAAAACCAGACTTTACCATGTTTTAGAATGCAAGCATTTAATACCAAAATTTATTAAGGAATTAGTTCTACAGTCATTCCTAGAAGTACAGTCTGAGCTACAGTCCTCTAATGTCTTCATATCCTAGAGTTGTTTTGTTGGTTTTTTTTCCTCTGAGACATTCAAAAATGTAAACCAATTGCATCTGTGATAGGTATATGAAATTAAATCACAGGCATAAACTTAGGATCATTTAAACTCTTACATATACATAAGTTCAGTACTCACACAAAAATTGAACCAATATGAAACTTGTTCCATTATGGAGTGAGTTCAATAAGGTGAATTGAAAATTAGTGGAACTGACAGAAACATTGAGGATATGTGCAAAGCATGAAAAAAATTAAGCATACCTTTTTTGTAGCCCTGCTAGTAAATTGGCACATTCCATTAATGAATCCCATATTCATATTTTGTAGTCAAATCAGAAATAAAAAATAAAAACCAGATTTTCTTACAACCGATATACAGCTGTAACAATTTTTGCCTCTACTGTGTATATATTTAACATGTTTAGTAGTATGTGATTTGATTTCGCACATATATTGTTCTTTCAAAAAAAAAATAGTGCTAGCTAAATAATTTCTGACTAGTTAGTAAATTCAGGTAGCATGAACAGATAGACTACATGTTTTGTTCTAGTGTTTGTGTACACATTAGTGCTTCAAGTAAAAATCACGAGGAACAATGGATAAAATAATTTTTTTTTAGAAAACATAGGAAGTGTTGTCTGTCATTTAGCAGGAAAGGGTAAAATCTTTTGATGGTCATTCACATGTGTTAGGTGGGTAATAAAAAAAAATTTAAACAGCCTTTCACATTTTTCCTTAATCATAGGCAATTTCCTTGGTGCCGCAGTTTCATATCTTTCATAGGGATGTCAAAATGACCCATCTAAATAGATCAGCTGCAAGACAAGGGAAGGAAAAATTAAAACATTTGTGTTCCTTTTGTAATGCTGCAGCTCCTTTAAAATGACAGACAGAATATTTCCATGTGGGATTTTCAATTTAATTGATAAACCTTTCTCCTTTCATATTTTGTTCTTTATTCAGTAATAAAGGTGATGGTAACTAGAGAGATAAAAATTGTAATTGCATAAGAGAAACATTTGTTTATGGTAAAATATGCTGTTTAGGTAGAAGAAATAGGTAATATTAAAATACAATGATTAAAAATAAAATATTATAGGTAATCTTTGTGCCCATGTGGCATATTATCTATAATCTGCAATGAGATCTGTAATACAGAACAAATGTTAAAAATTATATTCCATCTACATTTTAAAGATTTTTTTGAAGCCATTATAAGACAAGGCACTAGAATAGGGGAAAAAAAAGAGCCACAAAGATGATTAAGGGAGTGAAGCATCTCTCTTTTGAGGAAAGACAGAGAGAGCTGGGGTTCTTCAGCTTGGAGAAAAGGAGACTGAGAGAGGATATCATCAATGTTTACAAATATGTAAAATCTGAGTGTCAGGAGGATGGAGCTAGACTTCTTGGTGATGCCCGATGACAGGACAAGGGGCAATTGGTGGAAGTTGAGGCATAGGAAGTTTCATGTAAGCATGAGGAGGAATTTTTTTCACAGTGAGGGTGACAGACACTGGAACAGGCTGCCCAGGGGTGTTGTGGAGTCTCCCTCTCTGGAGCTATTCAAAACCCGTCTGGAAGCGTTCCTGTGTGATCTGGTCTAGGTGATCCTGCTCTGGAAGGGGGGCTGGATTGGATGATCTTTTGAGGTCCCTTCCAGCCCCTGACATTCTATGATTCTGTGATTCTAAGCTTTAGCTCTCTTCACTTTAGTCATGTTAGAGAAACTTAGTAAAGACTACAGAAAGGCAGCAGTGTGTTGAATATGGTCTTCTGAGCAGCACTGCAGAAAAAAATCTTCTTATCCATTTCCAACAATTAACAAGTTCATTCAGAAGTGAAAAGGAGATTTCTGCTAATCAGTAAGTCCAAGAGAAAGAAGAAAACTCAAGCTCATTTTCCTCCCCCTCCAAAAAGTTTCAGGTGGTCAGTATTTTAACAGTATGTTCGTCACTTTAGGTGTGGTGGAGGACAAAACCTACTCCTTATCTAGAATTTCTCTAAGTTTAGCAGTAGTTGCCTCAAGTTTTGAGTCTACTTGCTCATCAGGTGCTCTACAAAAGTGAAATTACGTTAAGATATGACCAGGGATGGTAGTCAACATTCCCCAAGGCATATGCAGCCAACCACACAGTAGCAATCAGGTTTGGCTACATTGCTTCATCCAATATTGCTTCTGCAGTGGGAAGATGTTTCTTATATCTATTTCCTTATGAAAATCTCTGGATCTCCAATTTCTTTTGGACTTGCTGAGGAACTGGGTGAAGGAAAGAAAAAAATTATTTCTGCAATTCAACTGTTGTTGAATTTTCACAAATGTTAGATATTGTCTATTTTTTACAGCCCTTGTGTTCTTTAGAATAATATTAGAAGCTTTATGTATTGTTTCTATCTCAACCTTTTAAAGGAATGCTCTTTAAAAGGCATAGGATTCTACATTGTCTGAAGTTTCTGAGGCTTTGGATGAAAAATGCTTACATATTTGTTGTATAGTTTTGAGTCCTTGTGTTTTGTTTCTTTTATCTACACCGGTGCAGCATTTTTTTCTTCTCCTGTTTTACATGTATAGACTTTCTCTGTCTATTGTAGCAACATCCAAAAACATTAATATTGTATCTGAGGTGCCTGCTGTGTTTCCAACAATTACCCTGGGAGGGGTGCACATGTTAGTAATGATATCTCCAGCTGCTGCTAAATAAATCATAATGCCATCTTAAAAACTTTGACAAAATAGAACCAGATTCCATACTGAATGCTGGCCAATCTTTCAAATGAATGTCTTTCACAGAAATTCCTGGGCACCTGTTATAAGACTTACTCTAATTAAAAGATATACATAAGTATTATTATTAAATACCTAAGCACACATGGTCATATATTTTTATCTTTTGTTTCTTTTCTGTAGAGTGTAAAGTCATCTGCCAAGCATTGTACTCTGTGCAAGGTTTGTGGTTTAAGGGTCATGTTGAAATGGGAACCTGAAAAAATAAGAAATGGAAGTACAACTCTGAACCTAAGGCAAACTGCACAGTTATAAAATTTACCGGCAACCTAGAGAATTCAAATTTACTGGTAACTCTTTATATAGAGTTCTCAATGTTCCTTCAGTACTTAGCTTTCAAGGGGCTAAGAAGTTCTTTTAAATAGGCTTTTTAATAGGTTTTCAAAAAATGTATCCATCAAGAACCTCTAAGAAACAGAGGACACTCGACTGGACAAAACAATCCTGGTGGAAATTAGCATGTAGTTGTATACATTTTGGTATCAGTCATCAGGCAGCTGCATCTAGTATGAGTGCCAGCATGAAATCATTCCAACATATAACATCATGCAATTGTGCAATTAAGAAATACCACCAAGAATCTTACATCAGAGGTGGTGTACCCCACATCTATTAATTTAAACTCTGTAGAAAATATTGCCAAAAGAGGAGGATCTGTGCACCTTTCATTTAACTTGCTGTATTTATTGCCTAACACCTTGAAGAAACTGTTAAAACTCTGTTTATGCAAAGAGAATCCCTGAAATTGTGCCAAGTTCAACATTAGCATAGTTTATAGACCATTCCCATGCCCACAGGTCTAGAAAGTCTAGAAGGTCTAGAAAGTCCAAGGGTATAGGAAGGTTGTAGTCTAGTTTGGAGTTGCTTAATATGATGAAACATGTAATGTAATCAGTAGATACTAGAAAGTAACAAAAGATTTGGATTGAAGATAGAACTTCCAGGGTTTATTTCTCTAATTTAAATATATGTAAGGAATGACAAGTTGTTTTTGTTTTTTGGGGTTTTGTTTGTTTGTTTGCTTTTAATTTGTTCCTCTAACCTTGTACTTTAAGCCAATTTGCTCTGTGAATATTACACAGGTTACCATCCATATTTTAGAAGGTTCATTAGTCTCTTTCCATTAAAGTACTCAATGGCCAACATTTAATTGTGAGCTCATTTAAAATACATTGATACCATAATATAAAATGAATCTAGAGTTAAAATTTAATGGATAAATCACTGAGACTATTAAAAATGTCCCATATAATAAATTAAAATGGGAATAAAATCTATCTGGGGTATTGTCATACACAAAGTACGCAAAACATCTCTTCTGCTTTCTGGCAGTAACCCAACTGAGACCTAGCTACCATGTAAAAAACAGATTAAACTAACATCCATCAAGGTGAAAGATAATTATTGCTTTTGTCAGACAACACCTGTTTTTGCAGCATTCCTCAACTGAGTTAAACTAGAGACATGCTGAAGCTTTCAACTGAATTTTACATTTGACAGTTGCCCGAAGCAATTGTGTCTGTGAAACACCTTCACCTCTTCCTTTGTTTACTTTTTGGTTAGACTAAAAATGTTAAAATGCTAAACAGAAAATTTTAAAATTAAGTAGAAAATCCAGTAGTGAAATAGGTAATGTCAATGATGTATGTATATTGCAAAAATAAAGTTATGATAGGCAGTCTTTTGTGAAGTCTACATACAGATCTGTTGAAAACATTAATTTTAGAATGATTTTTGCTTATGTTACTCAAGTGAGTAATTTCACTTTGTAAGACTGAAAGCAGTAGTCCCTAGATAATGCTATAATGTATTCCTGCTATCTTTAAGTAATACTGCATAGGCTGTAAGGTAGGATATTCATCCCACTACGTAACATAACCTGTATCCCAAGCACAAATTTCACAACAAAGTCCTGCTTCAGTTGTGCCAATACATCTTAGAGATCATGGATCAAAATCCATTCTGATACATGAAAAGCAATGGCATATATGTATGCTATAGCTTTCACAGGTCACAGAAGGATTTTCTTCAGGAGTCTTTTTTGTTTTGCTTTTTGGTGAGATGCTGGATAAAGTTTGATTTTGTGACTGTAAGATCAAAGGAGGTGTTTTGAAATGGACCTCTTGAAATAAAACTTATTTTTCAACTATATAGAAAAATATTGAAAAATCTATGTCATCAACTACTCTTCAAAGTACAATCCAACTTGATCAGTTTAAGAAAGGCTCAATCAACTGAAGTAGGGTTTGGATGATACCTGATAGAAAGAGGATACTTGCTAGAAATACTAAGTAGTGATTATGGTGGGTGATTATGCTAAATAGTAGCCCCTAAATTAATTGGAGGAGATGTTACTTTAGAAGAGAGAAGGAAGTGCAAGATTTAGTAGACTACAAACTGCACATTGAACCAAAAGGGAAGAAAACTGGGAAGTAGTGCAAGTAATGGGGCACCAATTATGCCATTAAAAGCAAAATTGCCAGCACATGGTAAACTGTGTTCAAAAGGTAAAGAAAACCCCTTTGCAAACAGTGTGCTTCCTAAGAGAGTAACACAGAGTTCCATAGAAGAGAATGAGCTGAGGTCACAGATGTGATGTTTATTGTGGCAATAGATCCAGAGGCAGCACAGCATGCCTCAACGCAAATGGAGGCAGTAGTTAAGTGATTGGTACTAGCTGGTTTTAATGACACACAACTTCTAAAGACTGCACACAGATTTGAAAATAAACATGATCAGATGCAGAGATACAAAACATAAAACATATACACCAAAGGCATTAAAGGCAAAGGTACTGTCACAGACAAGTTCAGGGAGGCAGTTGCACCAATACAGACAAAAAATGTATCATCTTGTGGGAAATCTTTGCTGAGTGATCAAGTATTGTGGCTACATCATTTATCGTTAAGAGTTTTATGTGAGGGCTGTCAGGGCAGTATGGTCCCAGCAACAGTGGAGCTTGCACAACTCACAAATAGAGAGTTTGAAGGGACTGCAATGTTACCTTCTCCATTTAAAATCTATGTGGAGGGCAGACTTTCGTCAGCAGAGTATGTCTTTAAGTGAGCAACCATACTTCTGAGAGAATTAAGAGAGAGGCAAGCAAAACAAAATCCATAGTAAGAAACTACAAATTGGCTAAAGTAAACAGGCATCTCACCAAAACCTTCGTGGCCTGTAGAGATCCCTCAGTTTTTGTTAAGAATGTTATAGAAGAGCAGTATTAGGTACTGACAGAGGAAGGATGCTTGGTGACAAAATAAGCATCAACATAAAAAGCATGCTCTGCAAAAATCATGGTTTTACAATAGATGACAGAATGACCAAGAAAACATTTCATAACATCACCACATTAAGTTCCAGAAGATTCAGAACACTGGATGGACAGAGACACAAATGTAATTTGCCAGTACAGTAATCAGAGGTAAGAGTATGCAAACAGTAAAAGTGTTTCTGTGGTAAGAGTTTTATAGATGAGCTCAGTGGAGAAAACTGTCAATTATTTGAGCTGGAAATCTACACTGCTAGGAGCTGTATTAACAATACAGCTGGTACTGATTACATAAAAGCAGTACAGGAAATATGAGGAAGAGAAGATAAAAAATGACCTTTTGTTTATATGTATGAAAAATACATCTTTTTCATCACAGTGATAACAGTGGAAGGTCTTAGTGCATTTCTTTATATCTCTCTTATTGCACTGATCCTGTGCTTCAGAATGGGTTTAGAGCATGATTCATTTACATTTAAATAAAATACACCTAAATAAAAGATATAACTGGTGATTAGAGAAATGCAATGAGATAAATGAGAGAAATAATTAGCTTCCATATGACATTTTTCAGAGTTTTCTTTTTTCAGACAAATCTGAAAATAGACCTAACATACATTATTTAAAATCCTAGCCATAAACCCCCCCATTCTAATGGTTATGAAACATAATCTTTGCCCTGCAGCTAACAGTCTAGAACTATTGGAGTGCCATGTCTATATTTCTACCTGTGTTAATGCTTTAATCTCTAATGCTGTCTGAAACTGTTCAAAACTGGTAGAGAAAAACACAAATTCCCAGGGCAACATCCAATCTGAAGAACAAATCCTTG
Organism: Ceyx melanurus; assembly: GCA_024611195.1. Taxonomy (NCBI): domain Eukaryota; kingdom Metazoa; phylum Chordata; class Aves; order Coraciiformes; family Alcedinidae; genus Ceyx; species Ceyx melanurus. The sequence continues at coordinate 2,334 of JANHGL010007189.1, read as the reverse complement.
TGATTGGTGTGCTACCAAAGGGGAGTTTATCACAGCTGAAGTCTGGTACAAGGAACCAGCCTACAGATCATGTGTGCCAACTGAGTCCCATGTAATAAACCCTCACCTATTTGTTTGCATGACACTCCATGCTTGAAATGGTATCAGTTTTGAACATGACACTATAATTTACAGATTTTTCCTGATCCATGATCTCCAGATACCTACACAGCTAAAACCTTTTTTGTGAAGCTCTGACCCACTCATATCTCATTTCTAACATATTTTTTTCTCCAGGTTTCAAAAATTCAGTTCTTCTCCAGTAATTTTTATTCAGAAAGATTGCTAAAATTTTATTTTCCTAGACTGTTATTTCACTCACCTCTCTCTCACAATCATTCTGTCCATAGTCGAAGTCAGCATAAGTGATTTGTCTTTTAAGGAGGTTCATTGCTTATAAAGGTTGACTCCTGTTTTTAATGTTAATGATGCCAGTGTCTATTTTCCACTTGTTACATTTTCAAAAGAGCACTAGAGTGCTTTCATCCATATATTTGGCAGAAGCTCCATTAAGAACTTCTAAAGAAATGCAACCTATTTATCTTCATTGCCCTTAGATACAATGCCTACAAAAAAATTGCCAAGAACAGACTGCTGGGGTCCTGAGATGCCTGCTCCTCAGGCTGACTAGTATTGTTCTGGTGTTCTGTTGTAAAGCTCTGTTGTAATTTGTTCTCTTTTATTTCATAGTAGAGCTCTTTGGGGCAAGGACTTACTGATTTTTTCTGCTTTGCATGTATAGGACATTGCTAGGACCTGCAGTGATGCCAAAAGAAGAACAATGTACAAAATTATGACTCTCAGAGGCCAGCTATTTGCTGCTACTCTGTAGATGCAAAATACATACACACAGCAGCCCACAAGTAGAACTTTTTTACAATCTACAATTTCAAATTGCCTTGTAGACCTAAGCTTCCTTCAGCACCAAGTAGAGAGACATTGTGTGATTAAAGATATCAAACAAAAAAAGCTTGTGGCATTTGCTGAATAGTTCCAAACACTGTACTCTGCATATTCAGGTGTATTTGCTACTTTGCATCTGCTTACTCAAGAGTTAATAAAACTGGCCCTGGCAGATTGCAACAGCACTGCTTGCTTCTAAACTTTCTCCCTCCAAATCACTTAAAAATGCATGCATCAACACAGCAGTCTAACAAACCATTTTAGGAACTTACTTGATTGATGCTTCTGTAATAGTTTGCCAATACAAGTCCTACAACAAATTAGAAAGAAATGGGGGAAGAGGGGCACACACAGGTCTACAGAGCAAGGGTCAACTTCCTAAGTCTTACAGAGGATTCAGTGTTTCGTTTGTGGAAAGGGTTTGATACACTGTTCCGAACTTCCCAGAAGAAAGACAAGGCGATTTTAAGGATTAAACAGATATTGGTCATCCACACCTGTCATTGTGAAGGTAACAGCAGCCTCAGGGGGGGCTGGCAACAAAATCTTTCCTATCCATTATCATTCCAGATGCCAGAGGTAACTTTCTCCTTGGATTACAAAATGGATGCCAACAACCACTCCTGTCGTTTAGACGAGTCCCTGCCCACAGACTTTTCTCAGAGGGGCAGGATGTATTGGAGTGAAAAGAAATTCTCCCTCTTGTGCTGCAGAAGCCTTGACTGGAAAGCAATGGCCAGCAAGGTTTACTTAGCACAGTAGCCGGTGGCTGCTCAGAAAGTGTGGGGTGCATTTGTGAGGGCAAAGTTGCAGGGAGCAATACTGTTCCTTGGGTCCAGGGTTGTTTTGGTTTGTGTTTTTTTTGCCAGGGAACGTCTAGGAGGTGTTGAAGGGGGTGTGTGTGTGTGTGTGTGTGTGTTATGGAGAAATGGAGTGTTATCCTTTGAATGGAGCATCTGATGTGTGAACATAGACTCTTCATGGAGTATAGAACGAAGCAATAATCGATTCGGGTGATTGTTTTTCAGATCTCTGATCGTAATACAAGCACCGGACTGTGCAAAGCATTATTGCTTTAGACCAGGTCCCTAGGTGAAATTTCAGTAGGGTGTTGCCCTTCAAACACTGAGCCGGTAACTCACTGCCAGCTGCTTCACATATTTTAGGGCACTGTACAGCACAGGTGGGTCCTGGCACTGGAAATAAGTAAATCTAAAAGCATCCTCAGCCGACACTGACGGTTAGAAGAATGGCAGGCAGGATTCAGGCAGCGTTGCTAATGCTTCTCCCGCCCGCGCTTCACCGAGGGACTTTTCCCCCCTCAGTCTTTCTTTATAAGAGAGATGCTTAACTCCCTTAATGTTTGTTTTCAAAATATTGTTAGCAAAAAAT
>JANHGL010007186.1:12256-22942 GCA_024611195.1 Ceyx melanurus | reverse complement strand
CTGACACAGCAGCAGGCTGTGCTGCCATCCAGAGAGACCTGGACAGACTGGAGAGCTGGGCAGGGAGAAATTCAATGCAATTTAACAATAGCAAGTGTAGGGTCCTTCATCTTGGAAGGAACAACCACATGTATCAGTACAGGTTGGGGGTTGATGTATTGGAGAGCAGCTCTGGAGAAAGAGCCTTAGGCTGTCCTGGTGGACAGGGGGATGACCATGAGCCAACAATGCACCCTTGCATAGGCCAGGAAGACCAATGGCATATGCATTAAGAAGACTATACCAAGCAGGTTGAGGAAGGTTCTTCTCTCCCTCTACTCTGCACTGGTGAAGCCTCACCTGGAATACTGTGTACAGTTTTCGGTACCCCTGTTCGGGAAAGACAGAGATTTACTGGAGAGAGTCCAGCGCAGGGCCACCAAGATGATGAATGGAGTGGAGCATCTCCCTTATGATGAAAGGCTGAGAGAGCTGGAGCTCTTTAGCCTGGAGAAGAGGAGACTGAGGGGGACCTCATTGATGTCTATCAATATGTTAAGGATGAGTGTAGAGAGGATGGAGCCAGACTTTTCTCAATGTTATGCAATGACAGGACAAGAGGCAATGGGTGCAGGCTGGAGCAGAGGTTTAGGGTAAACACAAGGAAACACTTTTTCTCCGTGAGGGTGACAGAGCTCTGGAACAGGCTGCCCAGGGAGGTTGTTGAGCCTCCTCTGGAGACATTCAAGACCCGCCTGGATGCATTCCTGTGTGACTTAGTCCAGGTGATCCTGCTCTTGGCAGGAGGGTTGGACTAGATGATCTCCTAGGTGCCTTCCAATCCTTAACTTTCTGTGATTCTGTGATACTCCAAGGGACTTTCTCAACCAGTGTTCTAAACAAGTTAAATTCTTCCTTTTGGAAGTCCACGGTAATAGTCTTGCTGCTCTGCCTCCTTATTTGGACAAGAATTGAGAACTCTATCATTTCTTGGTCACTAAGCCCAAGATGGCCTCCGACCACCACATTACCCACTAGTCCCTCTATGTTAGTGAGAAACAAGTCCAGCAAGGCAACTCCCCTTGTGGGCTCACTTACCAACTGAGTCAAGAAGTTATCTTCCACACAGTCCAGGAACCTCCAGGACTATTTCCTGTCTGCTGTGTTATATTTCCAGCAGATGTCTGGCGAGTTGGGATCTCTCACAAGAACAAGATCTTGCGATTTTGCGGCTTCTTCAAGTTGTCCATAGAATAATTCATGAGCCTTTTCATCCTGGTTGGGTGATCTATAACAGAACCCCAGCAGGACTTTGACCTTGTTGGCCTTCCTCAACTTTACCCATTCAACTGGTCCATCACACTTATTAACTTCCATGCATTCAAAACACTAACACAGAGAGCCATGCCACCACCATTTCTATCTTGCCTATTCCAATATAGAGCTTATAACCATCCATTGAAGAACTCTACTCATGAGAGTCATCCCACTATGTTTCTGCAATGGTGACTATGTCATAGCAGTCACGCTTCACATTGGTTTCCAGTTCCTCCTGTTTGTTGCCCATGCTATGTGTATTAGTGTAGATGCACTTGAGCCAGGTTAGTGACTTCTTGCCTATCAATGGCCTGCCACCCTTTTGCTCAACTTTGACAGGTCCAGTTTTATCCCCTTCCCCCTTTGGACCTAATTTAAAGCCTTCTCAATGAGCCCAGCTAGCTCATATGCAAGGATTATTTTCCCCCTTGGAGACAGATGAACTCCATTTGTTTCCTGCAGACCCCATGCAGCATAAAGCTCCCCATGTTCAAAAAACCCAAAATACTGTTGGTGGCACCAGCTTCTCAGCCCATATATTAATCAGGTGGGTCTTCCTGCTTCTTTCAGTATTCCTCCCTGCCACTGAAGGAATGGCAGAGAACACCACTTGGGCTCCTGAGCCCTCAAGCTATCTCTGCAGGACCCTGAAGGCTTTTTTAATTGTTTTGAGTGTTTCCACTCTGGCATCATTACCAATCTCAATGACCAACAAGAAATCTGATGGCTGTACCAGACTAGGGAGTTTCGTTGTAATATCTCTGACCCTGGCCCCAGGGAGGCAGCAGACTTCCCTGTGGGTCTATCTGGCATATGGGGCCCTCAGCTCTTCTGAGAAGGGAGTCACCTATTACAATTACTCTCCTTTTTTTTCTTTTTTAGAACTAGTAACAATGCATAGGGGAGACTGTCTAGCCCTGGGTGACTCCTCTGATGGACCTTCATCCCCATCATCTTTTGTTTGTCCCTCCAGTTCCAGAGCCCCATATCAGTTATGCAAGGACAATCAAGAAGGGGAAGGAGGCTGGGATGGGGTTTGCCTGCCTCCCCAATCAGGGACCTGTTTCCATTCCCCCTTGTTTCTTGTGTTTTCTTCATTTACCTGGCTGCAAGAGACTAGGGGATCCTCTCCTAATGAAGACTCCACCTGCTGCCCTGTCTTCAATGATAGTAGGGCCTGACTCCACCAGTCAATTTCCCTCTTACATTCCCTTATTGTTCTCAGCCTTTCAGCCTCCTCCTTTAGCTCAACTACCATGCTGAGCAGGTCATCTACCTCGTCACACTGGGCACAGGTGTTACCCCCATCACCCTGCACCAGCAGTGCCAGACTCTGGCACTCACTGCAGCCAGAGACCTGGACACCAATGTGCTCCCAAAGGATCTCTGTCTGTGTCGTCATGTTCTTCTTTGCAGGAGATTTAGCTCTGGTTACAACCATTGCTATCTTGTTTTGTTTTGGTCTTTTTTTGTTGTTGTTTGTTTGCTTTGTTGTTGGGTTTCATGCCCCTCCCCCCACAAGCTCTGCTGGCCAGGTGCCAACAAGCAAGATGGCTAGCTGTCTCCTACTTCTCCTCCTGTGGGTTGCCGCCATGACTCCTTGATTAAGTGAAACAATTCCCATCCAACAAGCTGATAACAGCTGCAATAGCCCCTACAAGAGCAGGAACAAAGGGTCACTTAACTTGTACCCTGTGGTACTGGTCACTGCCCTCCCTGAGTCTAAATATAGCCCCAGTGAGTCACAGGTGTGCTGGGTGCACCCTGGCTCTCACAGCAGCCTGCCTATGCCAGCACCACTGCCAGCAGCTGCAGAGTTCGCCCCAGCTTGGAAAAAGCTTCAAAAAAGCCCCAGAAAAAGAGTCTTTACTCAGCGCTTTTTTTCTGTGGCACCTCTTTCCAGCACAGTCTTACCTACTCTGAAGTGAGTCACCGCAGAACTGAACATTTAAATAATTTAATTTCTTAAGTTTTGTTACTTGTGTATACATACAAGCCAGATTTCAATACCTGAAGAAATGCTATATTAATCTTTTGTCCTTTGATGCAGTTTTCATTATAGAAGAAATGCTTTTCTACAGAAGTGTAACTTTTTCATTCCAGCACAAAAAAATGCATAAGAAAAATTTTTTTGAGCCAGGCACCTAGAGGTGGGATAAAATTTGGGAATAGACATTTTATGTTTGAGGTTGCTTCTGTAATTAGACTTGGAACATACAGACATATAGAAATGGAAAAAAACAACAAATTACACGTATCTGGGGATATGTGTCATAATGTCAAGCCCCTACTGGAAGATCAATTGTAAAATCCTGTTCTGTTAATGTTTTGTGTACAGTTAAGGATAACGTATGTGGAGCCTCTTTTTATGCACAAAGCAAATAATTGTTATGTAAATAAACTTATGCTAAATCAAAAGAAGTGTCCTTTGGGCCTTTTTTATGCAACAAAATTAAAGATTTGGAAAGTATGGAGAACACCTAATGAAGATATTGTTTATTGTGGTCATTTGAAAACAATGCAACATATACATCCCCAAAGGCAATCTGTCAATACAGAATAGAAAGCAGTAAGGTATCAACTGAGTCATCCATTTTAATCAGCACCATTCAGGATCATATGTGCTATTTCTCTAATTGTTATGCTGCCTTGTCAGCTGAATACTTAAAAGATTATGATCCTCAACTCTAGCTAAAAACAGCTGTGCCTTATATACAAGGTATAAGAACAGTATGAACTGTAAGTATAATGTAAATAAAGCTGAAACATGTAATTATAACAAACATTTTTTCACTTACAGTTTTCTTACAGGAAAGGAAGGAGTGCTTCAATGTATACCCAGCCTCAGAACTCCAATTTTTAAGGTCTTTTAATGTATCATATGTCAGAATTCCTTATCAAAATTAAGAATAGTCATGAGTTACATTGATATGATTTCATGAGCTTGCTGTAAGGTTTAACACTTGTTTTGACATGGTATGTGTCAAATGAACCTACTAAGCATTTCTAATTTAAGAAGAGTGGGTAAGGTAGCCAGACTGTCTTATTGATGATACTTTCATGGAACTAAAACAATATCTTCAGGCAGTTCTTTTATCTTCTAATAATCCTTCAGATAAAAATAAATTCTCAGAGATTATTCACAGAAGCACAAAATCACAGAATTCTGAGAGTGGAAAGTACCTCTGGAGGTCATGTAGACACACACCCCTGCTCAACCTAGGACCGCTAGATCAAATTCTGTGGGCAAGTGTCCAGGTAATTTTTTGATATCTTGAAGGATGAAGACTGCACAACCTCTCCAATCTACATGTTCCAGTGGTTAAACAACTCACAGTAAAAGACTTTTCTTATGCCTCAGTGGAATTTCTTCTGTATCAGGTGTGCCTATTATCTCTTGTCCTGTCACTGAGCATCACTGAAAAGAGCCTATATCGGTCTTCTCACCATCCCATCTGGTATCTATAGAAATAGTTTTATTTCCCATCTATTTTCCATAGAAATAGTAATATACCGCTAAGCTTTATCTTCTTTAGGCTGGAAAACACCAGCTCTCAGCCTTTCCTCATAAGAAGGATACTCTCGTCCCTTCTCTATCTTCATGTCTTTCTTGTACAGGGGAACCCAGAAGTGGGCCCATCAAAAAGACTTCCAAAATGTGCCTGGATCCGTTCCTGTGTGTCATGCCCTAGGCTTTTCTGAGTTGTCAGGGAGGTTGGACTTGATGATCTCCAGAGGTCCCTTCCAACCCCTACCATTCTGTGTTTCTATCATTCTGTTATTTCCTATGTGTCTCACCAGGGCTGAGTAGGGAAATGTTGCTTCTCTTGATCAGGTGGTAACAATACTGCAAATATAGCCCAAAGGGTTGTTGGCCTTCTCTATTGCAAGAATGTCTTGCTGTCCACCAAGACTCCCAGGTCCTTCTCTGCAGAGATGTTTTCCAGTCAATCTCTCCCAGCCGGTATTGGTCCCTAGAGCCTTTCCTCTCTGGTGTTGAGTTTTAAGAGGTTGCTGTCAACCTGTTTCTTTCGTCTACTGAGGTCCCGTTGAATGTCAGTAGAAACATCTGCTGTGTCAACCACTCCTCCTAGTCTTGTGTCATATGCAAACTTGCTGAAGGTGCACTCTACCCCATCTTCCAGATCATTAACAAATATGTTAAACAGTATAGGACCCAGTATCTACCCTTGGATCACAACACTGGAGAATGGCCTGCATATACTTTGTACACTCATCACAAGTACCTGAGCCCATTAGTTCTGTCAGTTTCCAGAGCACTTCATTGCCCAATTTTTTGTGCTTTGTCTTTGGGGATGTTCGGGATATAGCCTTGAAAGCTTTCAAATGACAAGGTAAATAATATTTTACTGTTCTCTGATCATCCATTATTTTATCATAGAGAACTATCAGGCATGGTTTCACCTTTATAAATCCATGCTGACTGTTCAAAAACACCTTCTTGACCTTAATGTGCTTGGAAATGTCTTCCAGAATTATTTTTTCCACTACCTGCACCACACTTGAGGTGAGGCTGATGGGCTTGAAATTTTCTAGGCATTTCCTGGTGCTGTTGAAGACATGCTGTCTTTCAATCTTGAGTAAACTCCTCCTATCTCCATGAAATTTCAAAGATAATTGACAGTGGCCTCACAATTACATTAACCAGCTTCATCCACACTCATGGATGCAACCTGTCTGCTCCCATGGACTCATGTATCTCCAGTTAAGTGTTTATTAATGTCATGATCCGATATTTGGATACGTGGCAATTTTTATGAAAGGTTTAAAGATGATCCCCAAATGGGGAAATTAAGATGCAAACGAGGTCAGATATCACATGCATAATGAAGTTTTATTAGAGTAGCATAGCAACGTTTCTAAAGCAGACAGGGCAGGGAGAAAAATATAAACAGAAAAGAAAGGAGAAAGCAGAAGACAACAAGCGATAGAATAGTCACCACCATGGTCCAGACGATGATGTCAGTGGGGCAGAGAGCTTCTTTCTTTCTTTCCCAGGAAAATGTTTCTTCTTTCCAATAGTGTTCCAGACTTTTTATATGGTTCTTGCTCACTGCACCCCCACTTCTCACCCTGTGCAGATGAGAAATTCCTTCTACCTTCTCTGTACTCCTCCAAGAGATGAGGGAGAGGGGTATAGTATAAATAGCACAATCCTTTGTTTTGTTAATTGGTGAGATCAGCCATTGTAAATTGGGAGATTAAGGCAGCAGAAGCCTCAGGCTAATTTATTGCTGGAGGATAGGTGGTTTTGATGAAATATCGAGGCCTGGTTAATGTTGGACACTTCACTGCCAGTGCCAGCTACAGACCTCCCCAACTCCAATCTCAGGAACACATCTCAGCGGAGGGGAGGGGGTCTCAAGACAAACAACAGATGTTCTGAGTGTCTCAACTTCTTCAATTGTTTGAGACAAACATTATTATGTCCTGCATGCCACACCTAACTTGATCTGTTTCCACAGCTCAAAACTTCAGATAGGCTTTCACTTCTCTAATAATGCCTGTAAACATATGGGCAGGCCCTGAACTTTACAAGATTTGGCAAAAATTTGAAGTTTAATTAATTATATTAGAATACTTTATGTCTTGCAAAAGATCACTTGGTGGGGGGAAAGTTTTAAAATGTGCAGAGCTAACAGTTTTAGATACATGAATCTGTAGAAAAGAGAAAAATAATACAAAATAACATTTCTGCACTATTATCATATCACTACTGACATATAACCTCACTGATGATGAATTAAAAAAACTATCATTTTGAAACAAGAAATCTTATGAATAGGATTACAAAATCAGTTTTGTTTAAACTTCTTTCCTTGAAAGTTATGACACAGGTAACATTTATGACAACTGAATGAGGGCAACAACAAAAAAAAGGAAAATTTTTGCTCTTTATAATCATGTTTTCTCTTTCTCTTACACATACTAAAACAAATAAATGAAATAGCTGGAAAATTATTTTATTTTTCTTTCTTTTCTGTGTCTTCAATCCTTAAAGAGCTGTAAACATATGCAAAGTAAAAAAAAAACAAAAACAATTTTATTACGGCAGTTCCAATGTCAATATAAGACATCAGCTAAACAAACAGCCTGAGAAATAAAAATTGAGTTCCTTCCAAAAATGTGATCTTTAACAAAACCTAGGCAATGTATTTGGTGGACTTTACTCTTTTTATGAGCTCCATAATCCTTTATTTTCTAATGTTTCTGATGATTACACAATGTTAATATAATTTTCCTGGTCACAAATCCCTCACATGATAACTTACTTAATAAAAGACTAATAAATTATCTTGTTGGGGTTCTGATGTTACTTCACTTTTTTTTTTTTTTTTTTTCAGAATAGCAGAGCCTCTGTAGTCCTCCAAATCAAAAATCAAATGTTACTTTCAATACTTTACATCAGATCCCTACAAAGCACAAAGAGACTTTGAATTTGCTCACACACTCTCCTTTTTTGTTTTGTTTTGGTTTTTTTTTTTTTTAGTATGTCATGTCACAGATCGTGTAAATGTAGCGGAGTAAACTGAAATATAAGGGCAAGGCTGAAGTTCAAGAGTTGAGAGCAGTCTTTCTCCTTCTGAAGGAGAGTGAGACAGACATTGTCAGATGGATTTGCTGAATTTATTTCCTGGTCACAGTTTACCCATTATCAGGGAGGGCAGCATGAGTGTTTCTTAGGAAAGGATGCGCAGAGCCTGGTAATAATTGATCTTCAAAAGCCTGGTGTGCTAAGGGCTGTCTCTATATTGGAAGCAAGCTTCTTAACCTGCATTGCCCTCTCACAAAATGTTATTTAGCATGTTTCACATGAAGGCATTCAGTGCTTAAAGTGTGTAATGGCAAAATCATGCTGCTCTGACAACTCACTTTTTCTATTTTGAAGAAGAAACAAGATGCTCTCAGGTATCAATGCTATCTCCTCTTTGCTTAGATAAATGAAGATGTTAACAGATACAGATAAATTAGCTTTCAAAGTATCTCTCAGATGGTTTCAAAATAACCAGTTATATCTACCTAAGAAAATTTCCAGCTTTCCCTCTTGCAGGTTGATTCAATCAGTTTGCTCATATGATAAAAATCCATTGTTTCAAACCATAACTTTAGTCCTTCAGCCATTTATTTTATGGCTTTTGGATTATGCTTCTGTATTTTCTTTTAGGCATCCTAATCAGCAATATGCTTAACATCAACACTAGACATGCATGCATTTTGGCTTTACAAATTTCATTTTCTACAAATCAAATACACATGGTACCAGAATTTTCAGAAAAAGATGTTCAAGTTTTATTAAATTATTATAATTTAATCACAGTAAATGTCTCTATAGTATTTTGTAGCAGCTGAGTCTCTGAGTGTAAATAACAGACATTCATTACTCAGACCTAATGTCACATTAATATAAATCCAATATCTCAGTTGAAATAAGAAATTACTATAGCTTAATATATATTTATGTAAAAATATTATCAAGTCCCTTAATTTATGCCATTGCAGACAAGTTTTCTCTTACATCTTCTGGGAAGGGGGAAGGAGAGGATCAAGATTTCTCTCTCAAATTTGATTTGGTTTACTTTGCAGAAAATAAGTAAATATTCAGCGTTGGCTTGCATCTGTAATGGAATAGGTTGTTTCTGTGTATATTCTTTCATTGACAAAATATCCCAGCAGTAGGAAGAGATAATTATCCGTAAAAGATAAGAGTCAGCAAGTTGCTGATGAATGCACTAAATTCAGACAATAAAAAAGGAAGTTAATTCTTAGTCTCTCTGTTACATGTGTTTTCCTGAGGGAATGTCGACTAAATTTTTTACTTATACAATCAAGATGAATGATCAGCTCTACCAAATCAAACCCAAGTAAAGTAAAAAGTCTAGACTCCTAATAATTAATTGTGGGGAACACAATGGTAGACTTGAGGACATAAAAACTATTTCAATAAACATTAAAATCTGAAATATCAGCCTGAAATTCTAAACTGAGAAAATATATGGATTTACATCTATCACTATATGGGATAACACTTCAGGACTTGCAGATTGTCTCAATATAGTTGACAGAAGAGATATAAATCTGAAACTGCAGACTTATATTTTTCAAGTTATCTTTTTAAAACTGAAAAATTAAATAAGATATTTATTAAGAATCTCTGAAGAAGTATTTATGGACCTAATTAAATGCAATATTATGACTCTGTTCCATCATGGTATTTATGACCTTCTGAACTGTGTTTCTTCAATTCAGAAAGATCAATCAGATGTGATAGATTTCGTAGAGACTAGAGGAATGAGGTAAAATGGAAACAAAGGAAGAAAAGTAATCTCTTCAGAAGATAGTAGAAATGAATGATTCTCTAACATGTTCCCTCTACTGTCTGACAAAATTGCTTTTGCTTATGCAGTCAGACCCCAGACATATAAAAAAAAAAGAATGGCAATTATTTTTATACCACAAGGCTGTTTTCTTAGTCTTCCTATTACATTCCAGTCTTCAAAATTTTTATGGCCAGAGGCAAAACACTTTATTCAGAGAGGACTAATAACTCACATCTGAGGGTTTTAGCAGAGTGTCAGAATGGTAATCATCAGAAAACAGAGAAAGACTTGTTTTAGGATTGCTCCTGAAAGAGGTGATGAAAAAATTTTATTCATTGTTTATTCTCCCGTCACCTTTTTTTTAAGCAAAAACTGAGGGCTAATTGGTCACTGAATTTATAGTTCTAAATTCTGAAATAAAAGAACAGACTAATTTTGGCTTTAACTTGTGTTGCTTAGAGTTATCAAAAAATCCTTTAAGCTGAATTCTGAATTTAACTCTGCAGAACTATCTTCCTGTGCCACCTTTATTTTTCACATAGGCGTCTTTGGAAGAAATTTCCAGGACACTGGGATGAAAAGGCATGTGTCTGGAAGATGTGCAATGCTCATCTCAGAGGTCCAGAGATATTTCCATGAAAAACTCACACTATTTCAGTTTGCCTCTCATATCTTAGCAGATATTCAAAGTATTACCAGCTACTAAACTTTCTTGGCAAATATTGAAATGGCGTATTTATTATAAAATCATTTTCATGCTATCTCTTCATTAAAACAAACCTTTAAAACCATACTTGAGAAAATAGACATTTTAGTCTTCAAATTCCAATACTACTTTATTAGAAACTGTATTATCTCTCTGATCTTACAAGCTAAAGAACTAATTTCTATTAGCTTGGCATTAACAAACTAGGGGACCTTTGTTATTCTCTGTCCCCCTCTGTATTTTAATTCTTCAGATGTCTAGTGTGTGGTCTTCCAGAAATAAAACATTGTTTTTCTTTCAAGTCTGGAAAAAAATGGAGAGCACTTTTAATAACATTTATACAAA